>CM022679.1:22583914-22653914 GCA_012295275.1 Chrysomallon squamiferum
CAGTGCCGCGTACAACGAGATAGAGACACGTGTGTACGTGTGAGTTTGTGGAGCGAGTGTGTGTGTGTGTGTGTGTGTGTGTGAGAGAGAGAGAGAGAGAGAGAGAGAGAGAGAGAGAGAGAGAGAGAGAGAGAGAGAGAGAGAGAGAGAGAGAGAGAGAGAGAGAGAGAGAGAGAGAGAGATGTGTACATATTACAGAATAGACCACGTGTGTCTTTAAAAATTACAAAGAAAGTGAATCAAATATTTATAACGAGTCTAACATGTCTGCGCATGGAACAAAGAATGGAAAATACTGGTGTAATATTTAACATTAAACAATTACAACTAATTTCTCTGAATTTTCAACTAGTAGTAAAACATTTTAAAAATCACTGTAATTTAACAGTTTTAATGAAATATTAAATTTTCTTAACACTTTCTTTACTTTTTTTCAAAGTTAGTTAATATATTGGTTTATTTATAATATTTAATTTGGATATGTAGATAATAATATTTAGAAATGATCCTAATATTTAACTTTGTTACTAATCTATATTTAGAGCTTGTACTGTTATTCATTAGTAAAATTACTGTGTAATTTAAATGTTTTGATTTATTACAATGGCGAAGGGTTTGTTCCGTTCGTTATTAGTCTGTATGTCACAAAACACAAACGGTTTGAAGAATAAACAGAAATTACGCTTTCTTTCACACTTTTGTTGTTTTTATATAATTTATTTTATATTTAACTTTTATTAGTTTCTGACTCATCCATTCTAAAATTATTTTATGAGAGAGAGAGAGAGAGAGAGAGAGAGAGAGAGAGAGAGAGAGAGAGAGAGAGAGAGAGAGAGAGAGAGAGAGAGAGAGAGACTGCTTTTACAAGGTAATACAAAGCAAATCCGCATTTTCAGTATTATAAATTTTTAAATATATTCGCGGCTTCCTGTTTCCAACAAGTATCGTTTTATGTTGTATTCAGAAGAAAAAATCAACCAATAAAAATAAATAATATTATAAATAAACTTTTTATCTAAACCCTTTAGACTGCGGAAAAATAGGGTCAAAACAGCAATCTGTTGCCCCTACCTGATCACAAATAGACCTTTCCAGCCAATCGCAAATCACCTGCGGTTAACCGTAGCCAATAAGATTTTAGCAAACTGTAACCAGCAGTCAACCAATGATGTTCCAGGACGGTTAACCGCATCCAATCAGAAAATAGCAGCTGATAGCTGGGCGTCACTGTTCTAGGTGAAAGACGTGTAAGGGAGATAAATTGTCATCCAGTATTGAAATGCTCTTAGAATAATCTTCGTGATCTATTCACTTGTAAAACGAGTTATTATTATTATTATTATTATTATTATTATTATTATTATTATTATTATTATTAATGTTTGCTAGATCCTTTCTAACAGCGTTCTCGGTAGGGAACAGAAAGGACGCAAGTAATTTGGTTATGGCCCGCGAAGTCGACTTGTATATATAATCTTACAATTGTGTCAACTTGGTGGGACTATTATTACTGCAATTCAATTTCAGTTCAGTTGATTTATTTCCCAAAGTCAGCATGACTATAAACTCAAAGCAGACAAGAATACAGTTATAAAACAGAAACAGTTGTGTAATAGGTTACAGTATACAAACACAGAAGTAAAAAAAAATAAACGTAAGAATTAGGATTATAAAAATATAAACATATAGTTGTTTTATATATATATAGTTACAAAATAAATTACATATTTATCAAGATTTCTTAAAGTTTTTATATTTTTTGAAAACAAAAGATTCATTATGTTAAAAGTAGATGGACTCGTAGAGAAATATTTCATTAAATAAAATAAACATTTTGATGCAAAATGGAATTCATCTTCAATGCCTCCACACACAAACACGCGCGCGCGCATACACACACGCAGGCACACACACACACACACACACACACACAAGAAAAAAGGTCCACTAAGAAGGTTCGATCCTAGGTGTCAACTATCCCACTAGAAATACTCTGCCGATCGCTGATTACGTTGTGGGTATTACAGTACTAATAAATAAATAAATAAATAAATAAATAAATAAATAAATGTTCCATCTGGTAATACAACATCAGCGTCACCCAACTACTCCAACTTCTTGTCAGTTGTGAAGATCAGTATTAGGTCTCCTCCTTCAGTTCGGTGTAGAAAAGGATCTCCTCCCTCGGTGCGGGTCCTCTCTCCTTCTAAACTGATATCCTGTCTTGTCTGGGGTAGTCGGGGTAGGGTTTTGTGTAGCTGTCGGTATGGTATCGTCTTAATGGCACTAAAACGAGGAATCGTGGCTGACAATCCTTTAGGAAAAAAGTCGTGGTTCTTCTTGAGATTGGAAATCTCACCAGTGTAAATCTTAGGAACTGGCGTTGTTTCCATTTCAGCTCTGTCCATGAGGTTCACCTTAAACGTATCAACAAGCTTAATAAATGACACCGCCGCGTGGTTGTACAGTATCGCGTCTGCCATCTGGAGCATGTTGTCCACAGTCACAACGTAGGCTCTGCACTGCGACGTAGTACACCTCCAGTAAGTTTTCTCTCCACACTTTCTTTTAAAGCGAAATTTGTGCTGGTTGTAATACAAATGTCGTGTTTTAACGTGTCCATAAATGTCACTCTAACTCGCGCAGCTGCCATATTGTTAAATGTGAAATAGTTTTCCATTTTGCTATAAAACTTTATATAGATTAAACTGGGAAAAGAACCAATGTTGAAGTGTCTGCTCAATATAAGAGAAAGATAACTTTACTACGCAAAACAGTAAATTGGTAATGCATAACATGAGCAAATAAACAAAAAATAACAACACTTCGGTATCTACTCAATTAATGGAAGCCTAGTTACATATTCTACAATGGACAGCAATCACCTAATATTCTACTTCAAGGTTCTCATCTCATTGTTAACAAAAAAGGCGTCTCGTAACTGCAGCGCAGAATTTATAAACCAATTAGATATTTCTACGTCCCGGGACTTTTATTATTTTACGTCCCAGTACTAATCAAAATAGATTTGTCGACTTTCCGAGCCGATACCGGTAATTTATGTAGATTCTATTTATTTATTTATTTACAGATAATAAAAAGGATAACAAAAACAACAAGAACACACTGTTTAAAGTGATCTCACTTCCATTAAAAACCTGGGCGTCCTTCTTTAACTTTACTTTTTCATTAAATTATTTTATTTGACCGTTCATTTTTTGAGAACTGCTAAAGAGAACACGACACTTTTGAAGAAAATACAAAGCAGATATAAACATAATTTATTATACGCATATACATTCGCAGATACGCATATATTTTTGACATAACCCGCAGAAAGTTTATAACATCGTTTCCGAGTTCAGACTCGTTATAAATATTTGGTTCACTTTCTTTGTAATTTTTAAAGACTCACGTGGTCTATTGTATAATATAAACACCCATCTCTCTCTCTCTCTCTCTCTCTCTCTCTCTCTCTCTCTCTCTCTCTCTCTCTCTCTCTCTCTCTCTCTCTCTCTCTCTCTCTCTCTCTCTCTCTCTCTCTCACACACACACACACACACTCGCTCCACAAACTCACACATACACACGTGCCTCTATCTCGTTGTACGCAGCACTGAAAGCTGACAGAATAATCAGCACAAGACTGACAGGTCCTCTGGACTTCCCCGCCCCATCCAGACCGAAATCTTTCTGTAATAAAAAACCCCAAAACCAAAAAAAAGACAAAACAAAAAACATAATGAAATAAAGTCATCTAAATCGTACCAGTACTGATGGTTGTCAGGCAGTATTTCTTTGTTGTTATCTATAATAATAATAATAATAATAATAATGATAATAATAATATTAAATAATTCATTAATAAATGTAGGAGTAGTAATAGTAGTTGTCCTGGGGATGGTGCTGGTAATTCTTTGCTGAAGGATACTATAATAATAAATGATGATGATAATGATGATGATAATAATAAATGTAGTATTAGAAGTAACAATAGGAGTAGTAATAGTAGTTGTTCTGGTGAAGGTGCTGCTAATTCTTAGCTGGATAATATTTTAGTCATGATGATGATGATACATTAATAAATGTACGAGTAGAAGTAGCAGTAGGAGTACAACAGGAACATACTGTTTAAAGTGATCTCACTTCCATTAGAAACCTGGGCGTCCTTCTTTAACTTTTCTTTTTCATTAAATTATTTTATTTTACAGTTCATTTTTTGAAAATGCTAAAGAGAACACGACACTGTTGAAGAAAATACAAAGCAGATATAAACATAATTTATTATACGCATATATACACGCAGACACGCATATATTTTTGACATAATCCGCATAGAAGTTTATAATATCGTTTCCGCGTTTCGAATCGTTATAAATATTTGGTTCACTTTCTTTGTAATTTTTGAAGAGACACATGGTCTATTCTATAATATAAACACCCATCTCTCTCTCTCTCTCTCTCACACACACACACACAAACACACACACACACTCACACACTCGCTCCACAAACTCACACATACACACGTGCCTCTATCTCGTTGTACGCAGCACTGAAAGCTGACAGAGGAATCCGCACAAGATTGACAGGTCCGCTAGAATTCTCAGCCCCATCCAGAACGAAGACTTTCTGAAAAAAAAAAAAAAAAAAAGAAAGAAAGAAAAAAAAAAAAAAAAAAACATAATGAAATAAAGTCATCTAAATCGTACCAGTACTGATGGTTGTCAGGCAGAATTTCTTTGTTGTTATTGTATAATAATAATAATAATAATAATAATAATAATAATAATAGTAATAATAATAATAGTAATAGTAATAATAATAATAAATAACAATTATTATTATTATTATTATATAAGGTAAAATTTACGAAAAATCAGTGGTATCAACAACACACATGCATTGTGTAATTATGACGGAACAATTCAGCTCCGTTCAAACGAGGTCAAAGCACTTCTTACTGTAAACACAGAGAGTGAGAGATCCACGAATATTATGCAGTGCACTATTAACACAAAAGGCGCTTTCCTCCCCAGTATTTTACAACAGTATATTGGTGTTTCCGCTATAAGGATATCTAGGTCAATCTTTTCTTTTCGAGAGAAAGCTTTTTGTTTGACGGGTTAATTAATGACTTATAACATTATGCACTGATATATTTAAAATAATTTCAGTTTCAGTTCTCGGTGTGCTATGTATACCTTATCTCGTCCCCTGTCACAAAACACCTCTGTTCACGTGATCCCTGTGTGTACAAACAAATATGGCGACAGTCAAATGTAAGATTTTCAACAAGATTCTGTTTTGATGCGGTTAAATTGCAAATGATGGAACCGACTTGTTTTAGAAAGTTAAAAACGCATATGAGTTTATTAAAATCAATAAAACATAATGAAATAAAGTCATCTAAATCGTACCAGTACAGACGGTTGTCATGCATTATTTCTTTGTTGTTGTTTATAATAATAATAATAATAATAATAATAATAATAATAATAATAATAATAATAATTCATTAATAAATGTAGGAGTAGAAATAACTGTAGGAGTAGTAATAGTAGTTGTCCTGTGGATGGTGCTGGTAATTCTTTGCTGAAGGATACTATAATAATAGATGATGATGATGATGATGATGATGATAATAATAACTGTAGTATTAGAAGTAACAATAGGAGTAGTAATAGTAGTTGTTCTGGTGAAGGTGCTGGTAATTCTTAGCTTGATAATATTTTAATCATGATGATGATGATGATAATAATACATTAATGAATGTAGGAGTAGAAGTAACAGTAGGAGTAGTAATTGTAGTTGTTCTCGTGATGATGCTGGTAATTCTTTGCTTGAGAATATTATAATAATAGATCATTATGATGATGATGATGATGATGATAATACATTAATGAACGTAGGAGTAGAAGTAACAGAATGAGTAGTAACAGTATTGATGCTGGTGATGGTGCTGATAATTCTTAGCTGGAAATTATTTTTAAAATCAATAATCATTTTGATGATGATAATAATGCATTAATAAATGTAGGAGTGGAAGTAACAGTAGGAGTAGTAGTAGTAGTTTTTGTGCTGAAGGTGCTGGTAATTTTTAGCTGGATAATATTATATTAATAGATGATTACGGTCATTATGATAATAACAATAACTATAATGATGATTACAATAATAATAATAATAAAACATAAATAAATGTAGGAGTAGAAGTAATAGTAGGGGTAGTAATAGTAGTTGTTCTGGTGATGGTGCTGCTAATTCTTAGATGGATAATATTATAATAATAGATAATGATGATGATGATGATGATGGCCATAATAATAATAATAATAATAATAATAATAATAATAACAACAACAACAACAACAACAACAACAACAACAACAATAACAACAACACATTAATAAATGTACGAGTAGAAGTAACAGAAGGAGTAGTAATAGTAGTTGTTCTGGTGATTGTGCTGGTAATTCTTTGCTGGAGAATACTTTAATAATAGATGATGATAATAATAATACATTAATATATGTAGGATTAGAAGTAACAACAGAAGTAAAATAGTAGTTCTGGTGATGGTGATAGTAATTATTTGCTGGTTAATACTATAATAATAGATGATGATGATAATAAATGTAGGATTAGAAGTAAAAATAGAAGTAAAATAGTAGTTCTGGTGATGGTGCTAGTAATTCTTAGCTGGAAAATATTGTAATAACAGATGATGATGAGGACAACAACAACAACAACAACAACAACAACAACAACAACAACAATAATAATAATAATAAAACTACATAAATAAATGTAGGACTAGAAGTAACAGTCGGAGTAGTAATTGTAGTTGTTCTGGTGATGGTGCTAGTAATTCTTTGCTGGAGAATACTTTAATAATAGATGGTGATGATAATGATAATAATAATAATAGCAATACATTAATAAATGTAGGAATAGAAGTAACAGTCGGAGTAGTAATAGTAGTTGTTCTGGTGATGGTGCTGGTAATTCTTTGCTGGAGAATACTTTAATAATAGATGATGGTGATAATGATGATGATAATAATAATAATAATAATACATTAATAAATGTATGAATAGAAGTAACAGTAGGAGTAGTAATAGTAGTTGTTCTGGTGATGGTGCTGGTAAATCTCTGCTTGAGAATACTTTAATAATAGATGATGGTGATAATGATGATTCCAATACTACACTAATAAATGTACTATTAGAAGTAACAGTGGTGATGCTGGTGATAGTGCCGATAATTCTTAGCTGTTGAATATTATAATAATAGATAATGATCCTATTTCTAATCTCTGTGTTTCATTTTCTCTCTTCATTAGAGAAAATGCATTTTCATACTGCACTTCACTAGTTAAAACGTACTTACAGCGATTTGAGTAAATGACCTAATGAAAGCATTTATATTTACATGCGAGTGATTTGTTTGTTTATGTTTATTCAATAAATAAATGAGTAAAAACAAATTATTATTATTATTATTATTATTATTATTATTATTATTATCAGTAGGCATATGTGTATAGCTGTTTATCGATATGCGTATACATATCTCTCTATGTGTGTGCATGTGTGTGTATGTTTGTTATAACCCATTATTTACTATACGCGTCAAATAAAAATCTTTCTGTCCAAAAGAAAAGATTGACCTAGATATCCTCATAGCGGAAACACTAAGATAATGTTGTACAATGCTTGAATGAAAGCACCTTTTGTGTTAATAGTGCACTAAATAATATTCGTGGATCTCTCTCTCTCTCTCTCTCTCTCTCTCTCTCTCTCTCTCTCTCTCTCTCTCTCTCTCTCTCTCTCTCTCTCCTTTTAAATAATGACCAAGTAGAACAACATGAAAGTGGATTTAAAAAAATATATTAATTTAATTAAAAGAAAAGAATGATAACAAAGAGAGCAAAACAGTAACCAAAGAAATGAGAATCGACAAAGACAGAAGATCAACAAACACAGGGCGGTTCCAAAATGTATGTAATTCTCCGGCCCGTCATGAAGCTCTCATCAGAAGAAACGGGTAAATGATTTTACAAAATGAAAACATAATCAATAAATTATATATATATATAAAAAATTAAAAATTAAATAAATATATAAATTGACAGTAAGAAGAAAGTCCTTCCAGTCGATGATACCGATTTTCACTAACTTGGCAAGCGACAGAAAGATTAATTTTAATATGAATAGTTGGAGAAAACCCATAATGTGACCTCGATGACCTAGCAAATAGAAAGGCTTGAAATCGTAAGTGACGCCACTCGTTTCTTAGAAATACCGCAGTTTCAAGATGGCGTCTCGGACAGGTAGGCGTTACTTTGGGTCTTACTTGTATTGCTTTATCTTGCTGCATTAGCCCAGATATATCTAATTAGAAAGTTTGGTTACATACAAATTTGTTACATCGAAAGTGTGGTAAACACGTGTATCCTTGTAGCAATTTAATAATAAGCAGCCTTAACTAAGTAAATTGCCTCTTTAGCAGAGCATAGAAGTAATAAGTAAATGTGTTGATAAACGTAGTTTCATTTCATTTTGAATTTAGGCTATCATCGACTTAACATGCAAGAAATGACATGAAATTAGTCATATCTTGAGAATAATTCCTATTTTGTAACACTTCTAGAGACACATACTCTGGTGCGTTTTTTTCTTTTACTTATAGATGCATTCACAACCACAACAACAGCACATATAACAATAATACTGCTAATAACAATGATTAAAACAACAACAACAACAACAGTAATAATAATAACAATAATAATAATAATAATAAACAAAATGAAAAGATAAGGAATAAGATATATTAAAAAAATATAATTTATTAAATAAAATAATAATTAAAATTAAATAAATATTTAAATTAATAATAATAAGAAAGTCCTTCCAGTCGTTGATACAGATTTTCACTAACTTGGCAAGCAACAGCAAGTTTAGTTTTAAAAATAGATATGATTAGTGAGGCAAAACACGTAATGTGACCTCGATGACGTAGCAAATAGAGAGTTCCAAGTTGTCACTGGCAACTGCATTTCTTAGAACTCCCGCACTTTCAAGATGGCGTCTCGGACAGGTAGGCGTTACTTTGCGTCTTACTTGTATTGCTTTATCTTGCTGCATTAGCCCAGATGTATTTAATAATAAGATTTTGGTTACATACACATTTATTTTGTCTTCAAATCTTTTCTAATTTTATTATTATTATTATTAGCGTCATGATTATCATCATTCATTATCTGTATTTATGGTTTATTCCAGATATCTTTCTTTTTCTTCTCTGCTTAAAGCAGCATTTTTATTTGTCTTTCTACGCATGCGTTTATGACGTCAATGTCTCCTGATACATGCATCTTATTGGATAATTATGATATCATATTAAGAGGAGACATTAATAGTTTCACGATGGCGTCTCCAACAGGCAAATCTTTTAGGTGTTATATCTATCGATTTATCTATTGATTTGTCTTTCTCGTTTATCAAACGTATAGCGCTGAAGAAAAAAGTGCGGCAAATACATGTATTCTTGAAGCAATTTAATAACAAGCACCTTTAACTGAGTAAATTGCCTCTTTATCAGAGAAGTAATAAGTAAATGTGTTTATAAACGTAGTTTCATTTCATTTTGAAGTTAGGCAATCATCCATTTAACACTAGCAGAAATGGTATCAAATTAGTTATATCTCGAGAATAATTCCTATTTTCTAACACTTCTAGAGACACGTACTCTGGTGGGATTTTTTATTTTATTTATGCAGGAAATCACAACCACAATATAACAACAGCAGATATAACAATGATACTAATAATAATGATTATAGCAACAACAACAGTAATAATAATAATAAACGGTAAATGTTTTTACAAAATCAAAACATAATCAATAAATTATAATGAAAAAATAATAATAATAATAATTTATTAATAAAAATTAAAATTAAATAAATATTTAAATTATTAATAATAATAAAGGCGTTCCATTCGATGATATCGATTTTTACTAACTTGGCAACAGCAAGTTTAGTTTTGAAAGTAGATATGATTAGTGGGGTAAAACACGTAATGTGACCTCGATGACGTAGCAAATAGAGAGTTCCATGTTGTCACTGGCAACCGCATTTCTTAGAACTCCCGCAGTTTCAAGATGGCGTCTCGATCAGGTAGCAAATAGAGACTCCGATTTGTCAATGACACCTGCGTTTCTTAGAAATCTCGCAGTTTCAAAATGGCGTCTCCGATAGGCAAATCTTTTAGGTGTTATAGCTATTGATTTATGTATTGATTTCTCTTTCTCATTTATCAAACTTACAGTGCTAAAAAGAAAGTGCGGCAAATACATGTATTCTTGTAGCAATTTAATAATAAGCAGCGTTAACTAAGTAAACTGCGTCTTTATCAGAGCATAGAAGCAATAAGTAAATGTGTTGATAAACATAGTTTCATTTCATTTTGAAGTTAGGCAATCGTCGATTTAACATAGCAGAAATGATATCAAATTAGTCATATCTCAAGAATAATTCCTATTTTGTAACACTTCTAGAGACAGGTACTCTGGTGTTGTTGTTTTTTTTTTTTTTTTTTTTTTTTATTTACGCATGCAATCACAACCACAATATAACAACAGCAGATATAACAATGATACTAATAATAACGATTATTGCAACAACAACAGTAATAATAATAACAATAATAATAATAATAAACGGTAAATGTTTTTAAAAAATCAAATCATATTAAATAAATTATAATGAAACAAAAAATAATAATAATGTATTAATAAAAATTAGAATTAAAATTAAATAAATATTTAAATTAATAATAAGAAGAAAGGCGTTCCAGTCGATGATATCGATTTTTATTAACTTGGCAACAGGAAGTTTAGTTTTAAAAATAGATATGATTAGTGGGGTAAAACACGTCACGTGACCTCGATGACGTAGCAAATAGAGAGTCCAAGTTGTCACTGGCAACCGCATTTCTTAGAACTCCGCAGTTTCAAGATGGCGTCTCAGACAGGTAGGCGTTACTTTGCGTCTTACTTGTATTGCTTTATCTTGCTGCATTAGCCCAGATGTATTTAATTAGAATGTTTGGTTACATACAAATTTGTTTTCTCTTCACATCTTTCGTGATTTTATGGTCATTATTATTAGCGTCATGATTATCATCATTCATTATCTGTATTTATGGTTTATTCCAGATATCTTTCTTTTTCTTCTCTGCTGTCTTAAAGCAGCATTTTTATTTGCCTTTTTACGCATGCATTTATGTCGTCAGTGTCTCCTGATACTAGTATTTTATTGGATAATTATGATATCATGTAATGAGGAATCATTAATAGTTTCAAGATGGCGTCTCTGCCAGGCAAATCTTTTAGGTGTTATATCTATTGATTTATGAATTGATTTCTCTTTCTCATTTATCAAACTTACAGTGCTAAAATGAAAGTGCGGCAAATACATGTATTCTTGTAGCAATTTAATAATAAGCAGCCTCTTTATCAGAGAATAGAAGTAATAAGTAAATGTGTTGATAAACATAGTTTCATTTCATTTTGAAGTTAGGCAATCATCGATTTAACAAGTCAGAAATTATATCAAATTAGTCATATCTCAAGAATAATTCCTATTTTGTAACACTTCTAGAGACACGTACTCTGGTGGGTGTTTTTTAATTTTATTTACGCAGGAAATCATAACCACAATATAACAACAGCAGATATAAGAATGATACTAATAATAATGATTATAGCAACAACAACAGTAATAATAATAAACGGTAAATGTTTTTAAAAAATCAAAACATAATCAATAAATTAAAATGAAAAAAAAAAAAATAATAATGTATTAATAAAAATTAAAATTAAAATTAAATAAATATTTAAATTAATAATAAGAAGAAAGGCGTTCCAGTCGATGATATCGATTTTTAGTAACTTGGCAACAGGAAGTTTTGTTTTAAAAATAGATATGATTATTGAGGCAAAACACGTAATGTGACCTCGATGACGTAACAAATAGAGAGTTCCAAGTTGTCACTGGCAACCGCATTTCTTAGAACTCCCGCAGTTTCAACATAAGCTAATAGGAATAAATAAAAAATAAAATAAAATAAAATAAAATAAAAAGAATAAAAAAAGATTATAAAAAATAAATCGATGCACTAACATATCCTCAGCCTTCTATAATCAATTACGTGTTTTATTATTATTATTATTATTTTATTATTTTATTTATTTATTTATTTATTTATTTATATAATTAGAATAGTTATGGATTTATGATAGGAAGTTTATTTTCCAGTCTGTGATATTAATTTTCACTAAATTTTCAACCAACAGTAAATCATTTTAAAAATAGAAATGATTATTGGGGAAGACCGTAATCTCAGTAAGAGAGACGTCATTTGAGTTGTCTTATCTTGATGATTCAGGCGACAAATATTTAATCTAGACATTTTAAATACATGTCAGCTTTATATATATATATATATATATATATATAGATAGATAGATAGATAGATAGATCTTCATATCATTCAGAATAGTCCTGATATGTTTTATTTTCATGTCTTTCATCATATTTTTTAGTTTTATCTTTATGTCATTATCATACGCTACTTAGAACTGAATGAGTGCTATTCTAGGTCAAAACAGTTATTTTAATATTGTATGTGAAATTTCATTTACTGACTGTTCTTGCTATTGTTGTTGTTATAATTTATTTATTTATTTATTTATTTATTTATTTATTTACTTACTTACTTACTTTTACCTCCAATTAATATTGAAAATGTAATACATTTTTTCCCACTTTTCCCAGTATTTACATAATGCATGTGAAATTGCAAATCGAAATTCCACTTTCTTCTCTTCATTTTAATTACTAAACAAGAAATTAAGTTCATTTATCATTTCTGATTTAATCTTTAAAATAATAAATAGTAATAAAACAATATTATCTTTTTCATGATTCGGCCTGTGTTTTAGTTTCTGTTCTTTTCGTTATCGTATTTTTATTTTTATTATAATAAAATAAAAACTCAAAGCAATGAAATAATAAATAAATGTATGCACTAATCATGAGAATAAAATAAACAAACGTAAATAAAAAAATAAAATAAGTAAAATAAAATTAAATAAAAAAATGAAGAATAAATTTATAAATTAATAATAAAAATAGAAATTAATAGAAATAAATCAATACATAAAACAAACCGTATAATCTTTTAAATACAGACATCCACAGCATACGTATATTCTGCAATTCCCTGCTTTGTTGTTATTATTATTATTATTATTATTATTATTATTATTATTATTATTATTATTATTATTATTATTATTATTATTACTTATTTATTTATTTATTTATTTTTATTATTATTATTATTATTTTTTTTACATTAAATAATTATTGTTACGGCTTTAGCTAGTAAGCTGATCCAGTCTGTGATGTTTATTTTCACTAAGTAGTAAATCATTTTAAAAATAGATATTATAGTTGGGGAAAACCATAATCTGACCTCGATGACGTATCGCTCAGTTAGTATCGCTCATTCAAGATGGCGTCTCGGATAGGAAGGCGTTCCTTCAGTCGTTTTACTTTGTTGATTTAGGCGACATTTATTTAATCTAAACATTTTGCAAACATTTAGCTTTCTTTTATCTTTAAATCATTGATAATTGTCCTGATATGTTTTAGTTTTCATATCTTTCATAATATTCTTTTGTATTATCATTACATCATTACAAGCGACTTAAAACTGATGAGTGCAGGTCAAATTAGTTATTTTAGTACAAAATATTTAATACAATAACATTTTATTTATTTATTTATTTATTTATTTTTACCACTCACAGTCTTTTTCTTTTACTATTTTTCTTCCAGTTAATTCATATAAATACTTATTGTTTTTCACTATGCTCATTATTTTCATAAGAAATGGAAATCGAAATTCCACACAATCCAATTTCTCCGTTTTTCTTAATTAATACACAAGAAATTATGTTCATTTATCATTTCTGATTAAGTTTTTAAAATCATAAACAGTAATAAAACAATATTATTATTTTAATGAATCCGCGTTTGTTTTTCTTTTTATTCTTTTTGTCTTGGTATTTTCATTTTTATTTCCCTCTTCCTGTTTTGACGGGTGTTCTGATTCGGGCGCTGGTAACAGTTTTCTTATAAACGGTTATATTTATAATCTGTATCTGCGACTGGCTGATAAATTAAGTGACACTCGCTAACGTTTCATTGGACGGTTATGACATCGTCGAATTAGCTATGTTCACCTTGGTGATTTAAGGGAATTATGTTGCAAACTAAGTGGTATTAGTTTTACATACACATAGAGTAGTTTATTAACATATTTCTTTTACTGAATTATTTACGTATTTAATATGTAGTATAGATATCTTAAGTCAGGGGTGCCCAATACATCGATCGAATGACACTAAAAAATAGCCTATCATCCATCCTGCAGCCATAATAAATGTTTTGCGTTTTTATTGTTGGTAGATCATTTAAAAAGTACATCGCAAGCCAAACAAGTGTGGGCACCCCTGATCTAAGTAAACAATATGTTGCGAATGATTTCTACTTCTAGTCTTATGTTGTTGTTTATGTTTTACTGATGTTCTCAATTCATGACCTTAATTATGTTTGTTGGTCAGTTATTAATTATTTGAATGATATTATTTCAGTGAATGATTTGCGAATATTTTGATTTATTCAGCAAAGACGAAAAACAATTAAGAATCCTACAAAACAAAAACAACAATAATTTAGAAAAGAAAATATAAAGAGAGAAAGATAGAAAACGAGAAAAATATCATCATCATCATCATCATTATTATTATTATTATTATTAACTTTCAGACTTCCGTTCGAGACAAATTTTGAAACATAGACGTAAAAAATCCACTAAATGTAAGTAAATGCTTATTGCTAGTTTTGAACATACGACACCAATTATTATCGATTGTTATTACGATTATTATTATTTTTATTATTATTACTATTATTATTATTATTATTATTATTATTATTATTATTATTATTATTATTATTACGATTATTACTTTTTTTATTATTATTACGATTATTATTATTATTATTATTATTATTATTATTATTATTATTATTATTATTATTATTATTATTATTATTTTAATTTTGTATTGAGCTGTGAGTAAATTAGATTGGATTATAGCTTATTAATTCATTATTGTTTAAACAATGGTGAGATAGTTAGACTGGATTATAAATATATTTATTTATTATTTTTCTTTAATCCAGTGGTGTGGTAATTGCACTGGATTATAATAAATAATTATATATATATTTTTTTTTTTCAGCGATTATTTTAATTGTATTACTGGCACACGATTTCGCAACTTCCACTGGAGTTTCCGAATCAATTTTTGAAAAAAATATCAGTGAGATTTTAATTTTCTCTATTTCATTTTGCTTGTTCATTTTATCAAAACAGCCTTTAAAATACTGACCCAGAATATTCTCTGTATGTAAGATCTACAACGACTATACCGGAACTTTAGTCCTATTTATGAAGCTTTACAAAGGATAACAATAGTTTAGAATAAATGCTAAATTAAGTTGTATCTTCACTAATGACAGCATTTCCTAAATTATGATATACTTCAAAAAATATTTACTGTATCTTCTTAAAACATATTCCATAATAAATTATATCATTAGATTATGCCTTATAAGACACGTACGTATTATACAATTAGACATCCAACACACTGCGTAAACTCGAACATTGAAGACTTCAGTATTACTGAACTAATGACTCATAGCACCAGAGGGGTACTTGCAGAACTGCAAGATATTATTTGTGACTGATAATTTCAAATACTAAATGTGTGTATGTATATATGTACATATTTTCACTGTGACAATTTGTCAGTCATGATACAAACACATATAATCATACACAGGGTGTACTGGAAAAATCTCTTCACTCTGTAGAAACGTTAGGCCGAAATTAGCTTTGTAAAGGCGAAAAAAACGAAGACAATACGACATTACCAAGCCACTGGCAGAAATTAAAATTAAACAACTTCATGCATACACTGATATTTTCATCATACAGATTGATGCCATAAATGATAATAGTGATTTAACAACAGTTTTATCCTTATGTTTGTTTACGATTACTTGCAGCCGGCTTTCTCGAGTCTCGGTCAGTTGTAATCTTTTCTGTTTATGTGATTGTGTGCAGTCAGTTATCACGTCTTTCTCAGTTTAATTTGTACACAAGTTTAAAAGAACTGTTTATAGTCAAACCCTAACCACAAGAAATCATTTTTCCAGCTATTCATAGTTGGTCATATGATCGCTTTCTCCGTAACATAGGCGAAAGGTCTATATCAGTTAATGAAGTGATATAGAAAGAAATTTGGGTGTACTGTCCTTTAAAAATTACATAGAAACACAGAAGGCGTATTAATCTTTTTCATTACAGTTTCATGTCCTTGAAAGCAATGGAAACAAAGGAAATTCGCTGTCCAGTAGCAAAATGTATTCAGGTGGTCATCGGATACAAATGGAAACAAAATATACCGATATATGCAACATACAAGTTATAAAAACAAATAAAAAATAAAAAATAAAATAATATAAAAATGAAAAAAAGAATAGACTTACAACTATTATCGTTGAAGGTACAACGACATTAATAACAGTAGGGCTCACTTCTTCCAGTCGAGTGAATCATTCATTTTATTCCCCTTGGAAAAATTTAATAATCCATGAGCTCGTCAATGTAACAAGCCTGTATATGCAGCACGTAATAACAACATTTAAGAAAATTAAGATGGAGTTGAAGAATTTGTTGTATATATTAAAGCACTCTCAATAATAGCTTGTTTCATTAACATAATAAACTACTAATTACTTTGAAACACATATTTGGATTTCAGGCTTAATGAATCAATAACTTGAAATGTTTTCTCTGTTTCAAACGATTCTTTATTTCTGATTTTCCAGAAAAATATATGATGAGAAGCATGCAAGAAATCCCAATATTAAATATTGAAAACAAAGCACAAATTTTCATTATTCAAAAAATCAATTCAGATTAGTACTAATTTCGTTCATGAATCTCTCTCTCTCTCTCTCTCTCTCTCTCTCTCTCTCTCTCTCTCTCTCTCTCTCTCTCTCTCTCTCTCTCTCTCTCTCTCTGTCTATCTATCTATCTATCTAGCTCTCTCTCTGTCTGTGTTTGTGACTGTTTATCTACATCTATCTGTTACTCTGTACACAGACACAGACAGACATATATATATATATATATATATATATGTTTATTTATTTATTTGTTTGTTATTCGTTTTATTTTATTGATTTATTTATTTAGTTTTGTCAAATGCAAAGTCTTTCTTCGCCACAAGAAAATGCTTCACAGTTGCTAATGATTATTTAACTGAAATGTCCATCATATGTCGTTATCAATTCATTAGAGAACGCAAATCATCATTGTCTTTCTTGTTGCTTATAAACAAGGATTTCTTAATGTAAGAAATAACTAAAAATAGGAATTATTATTCGACATAAAGCTTCAAGTCGCTAACGTATCCATTTCCACTGGGTTCGAGAGGAAGCTTTATAATTTAACACGAAAAGAATGATAAGGTCATTCCCAGTACAACAGTTTAAATATATCTATATTTATAATTAAAAATAAAATAAGTTATTGGTAAAACAAACTTTACAAGTTTATGCCATTATACAAAGAAAAGAAATTGATGAAATTTTAATACCTCCTTTAAAGAATGAAGTATCTTACTTATTAAGAAATTGAAGTAGCCATCAGACCCAATATAATTTCAGAAAACAAGAAATCATTTTTTTAAATGTTATTATTTACTTCACCCTTACCAAAATTATAGTTAGATTCATTTAGCTGTGTTTTCTTAAACTTTCTTCTTCTTCCTCTTGTTCTTTTACGCTCCCCACGGACAATTCATGCATTGCAAACGACTTCTATAAAAGTAATCTTAATTTCTATTTACTTTCTATCTAATTAATAATATCGGCAGTTCAGTCCAGTAATGGCAAAGATGTTATTCGATAACAATATACAAATATAATTTACAATATTTATCTGGAAATTTTAAAGAAAAATGTAATAATCCATGAGCTCGTTAATGTAACAAGCCTATATATGCAGCACGTAATAACAACATTTAAGAAAATTAAGATGGAGTTGAAGAATTTTTTGTATATATTAAAGCACTCTCAATAATAGCTTGTTTCATTAACATAATAAACTACTAATTACTTTGAAACACATATTTGGATTTCAGGCTTAATGAATCAATAACTTGAAATGTTTTCTCTGTTTCAAACGATTCTTTATTTTTGATTTTCCAGAAAAATATATGATGAGAAGCATGAAAGAAATTCCAAGAGTAAATATTGAAAACAAAGCAAAAGTTTTCATTATTCAAATATTCAATTCAGGTTAGTACTAATTTCGTTCATGAATCTCTCTCTCTCTCTCTCTCTCTCTCTCTCTCTCTCTCTCTCTCTCTCTCTCTCTCTCTCTCTCTCTCTCTCTCTCTCTCTCTGTCTCTCTCTCTCTCTCTCTCTCTAGCTCTCTCTCTGTGTTTGTGACTGTTTATCTACATCTATCTGTTACTCTGTACACAGACACAGACAGACATATATATATATATATATATATGTTTATTTATTTATTTGTTTGTTATTCGTTTTATTTTATTGATTTATTTATTTAGTTTTGTCAAATGCAAAGTCTTTCTTCGCCACAAGAAAATGCTTCACAGTTTTGGATTATTTAACTGAAATGTCCATCATATGTCGTTATCAATTCATTAGAGAACGCAAATCATCATTGTCTTTCTTGTTGCTTATAAACAAGGATTTCTTAATGTAAGAAATAACTAAAAATAGGAATTATTATTCGACATAAAGCTTCAAGTCGCTAACGTATACATTTCCACTGGGTTCTAATTTAACACGAAAAGAATGATAAGGTCATTCCCAGTACAACAGTTTAAATATATCTGTATTTATAATTAAAAATAAAATAAGGTATTGGTAAAACAAACTTTACAAGTCTATGCCATTATTCAAAGAAAAGAAATTGATGAAATTTTAATATCTCCTTTAAAGAATGAAGTATCTTACTTATTAAGAAATTGAAGTAGCCATCAGACCCAATATAATTTCAGAAAACAAGAAATCATTTTTTAAATCTTATTATTTACTTCACCCTTACCAAAATTATAGTTAGATTCATTTAGCTGTGTTTTCTTAAACTTTCTTCTTCTTCCTCTTGTTCTTTTACGCTCCCCACGGACAATTCATGCATTGCAAACGACTTCTATAAAAGTAATCTTAATTTCTATTTACTTTCTATCTAATTAATAATATCGGCAGTTCAGTCCAGTAATGGCAAAGATGTTATTCGATAACAATATACAAATATAATTTACAATATTTATCTGGAAATTTTAAAGAAAAATTTAATAATCCATGAGCTCGTTAATGTAACAAGCCTATATATGCAGCACGTAATAACAACATTTAAGAAAATTAAGATGGAGTTGAAGAATTTTTTGTATATATTAAAGCACTCTCAATAATAGCTTGTTTCATTAACATAATAAACTACTAATTACTTTGAAACACATATTTGGATTTCAGGCTTAATGAATCAATAACTTGAAATGTTTTCTCTGTTTCAAACGATTCTTTATTTTTGATTTTCCAGAAAAAGATATGATGAGAAGCATGGAAGAAATTCCAATAGTAAAAATTGAAAACAAAACACAAATTTTCATTATTCAAATATTCAATTCAGGTTAGTACTAATTTCGTTCATGAATCTCTCTCTCTCTCTCTCTCTCTCTCTCTCTCTCTCTCTCTCTCTCTCTCTCTCTCTCTCTCTCTCTCTCTCTCTCTTTTTCTGAGCGTTTGTGTGTTTGTTTGTGTATATATATATATATATATATATATTTGTATATGTTTATATTATTACAGTTCTAAATTCAGAAATTCTGAGATATTTTATAATTGATGTTTATGTGATTCTTTCGTAATTACTAGTAGATTGGTGGTAGTTTTAGTAGTAGCATCTTTGTTGTCGCTGTTTATATTAAAGGAAAGCCATTATATTATACATTATCCGATAAAGGAATATTACAGTTTCTGACATTTCTCTTTGTTGTTCATTTTGTCCAAGACAAAATCATTCTTCGCCGCAAGACAGTAATTCATGGTTGTTAGTGATTATTTAATTGAAAGATCCACCATATTTCCTTAACAGTTCTTTAGACAGCGTAAATCATACTAATTAAGTTCATTTTGTCTGCCTTACTAAAAAAAATAATTTCGGATGTTAGAAAGAACCAAGAATCGGTATTCTTTTTTCGAGATAAATTTTAAAATTGTTAAATTATAAATTTGCAGTCTGTTCTAGAGGACGCTTTATGTGAAACACCAACAGAATAATAACGTCACTACTATGTTACAGTAATTTCACTATATCTGCATTTATTTATAAAAGGAAAATATCGTCTTCGTGAAAGAATCTTTACAAATCTATGGTAGTCTTCAAAGAAACAAATTGATGAAACATTTTGAAACCTCATTCATATCTTTAAAGACTCGAATATCATACTTATTAAGAAAGAGAAACACCTGTTAGATGCAATATAATTTTAGATCACCAGTAATATTTGTTCAAACTTATTATTTACTGCATAGGTAGTCAAATGATAGTCACATTCTCTTCGTGGACTTTTCTTCACATTCCTTCTTCTTCCTCTCATTCAACTTTCCACGGCCTATTCATTTATCAACAGTGATGTCTAGCAAACAAATCTTAATGTCTTATTTCTTTCTACCTATATATTAAATCCGAGAGTTACGTTCAGTGATGACAAAGATGGTATTAGATATGAATATGCAAGCAGAATTTGTAATAATTGCCATAATTTTTAATCTATGAGACCATTAGTGTAACAACATAAATCCTACTCTATACGTTCATTGTTCTTGCTAACAAAAAATGTTTTCTAATGTTAGAAATAACAAACAATATCGTAATTATTGTTCGACAAAAAGCTCGAAGTCGCTAAATTATCAATTTGCAATGGGTTCCATAGGAAGCTTTATAATTAAACACACAAAGAACAATTTTACTGAAATATCCAGCATATGTCGTTATCAATTCTTTACAGAACATAAATAATCGTCGTCTCTGTTGTTGCTTATAACAAGTATTTCCTAATGTAAGAAATAACTAAAAATCGGAATTATTGTTCGACATAAAGCTTGAAGTCGTTAATTTATAAATTTGCACTGGCTTCGAGAGGAAGCTTTATAATCTAACACGAAAAGAATGATAACATCATTCCCAGTACAATAATTTAAATATTTCTGTATTTGAAATTAAATATAAAATAAGGTATTGGTAAAAGAAACTTGACAAATCTATGCCATTCTTCAAAGAAAAGAAATTGATGAAATTTTAAAATCTCCTTTAAAGAATGAAATATCTTACTTATTAAGAAATTGAAATAGCCATGAGACTCAATGTAATTTCAGAGAACAAGAAATCATTTTTTTAAATGTTATTATTTACTTCACCCTTACCCAAATTATAGTTGGATTCATTTAGTTGTGTTTTCTTAAACTTTCTTCTTCTTCCTCCTCTTGTTCTTTTCCCCCGGGCTATTCATGCATTGCCAAGATTTCTATAAAAGTAATCTTCATTTCTATTTACTTCCTATCTATTTAGTAATAACGACACTTCAGTCCAGTAATGTCAAAGACGTTATTCGATAAGAATATCCAAATATAGTTTACCATATTTATCTGAACATTTTAAAGATAAATTTAATAATCCACGAGTCCGTTAATGTAACAAACCTGAACATGCAATACGTAATAACAACATTTAAAAAAATTAACATGGTTTTCATGTACTTATTTTATGTACTTAAAACAGATTCAATAATATGTTGTTTCATTAAGATAATAAACCATTAATTACATTAAAATACATATAGCTATTTTAGGCTTCACGAATCCACATGCTGAAGTGTTTTCTTAGTTTCAAATGATTCATTATCCTTGGTTTTCTAGATATTTTAAAAGTTAAAGTTGATGAAAATAATTTTGATGAAGCACTGTCGTCTCCCCAAAAAGGAGCTACGGATGGGATTCCTCAAATACAAGGTAAAATTTATGACTAATAATTTCATTTAGATAATCAAATAATTATGTCTCTCTCTCTCTCTCTCTCTCTCTCTCTCTCTCTCTCTCTCTCTCTCTCTCTCTCTCTCTCTCTCTCTCTCTCTCTCTCTCTCTCTCTCTCTCTGTTTTTCTGAGCGTTTGTGTGTTTGTTTGTGTATATATATATATATATATTTGTATATGTTTATATTATTACAGTTCTAAATTCAGAAATTCTGAGATATTTTATAATTGATGTTTATGTGATTCTTTCGTAATTACTAGTAGATTGGTGGTAGTTTTAGTAGTAGCATCTTTGTTGTCGCTGTTTATATTAAAGGAAAGCCATTATATTATACATTATCCGATAAAGGAATATTACAGTTTCTGACATTTCTCTTTGTTGTTCATTTTGTCCAAGACAAAATCATTCTTCGCCGCAAGACAGTAATTCATGGTTGTTAGTGATTATTTAATTGAAAGATCCACCATATTTCCTTAACAGTTCTTTAGACAGCGTAAATCATACTAATTAAGTTCATTTTGTCTGCCTTACTAAAAAAAATAAGTTCGGATGTTAGAAAGAACCAAGAATCGGTATTCTTTTTTCGAGATAAATTTTAAAATTGTTAAATTATAAATTTGCAGTCTGTTCTAGAGGACGCTTTATGTGAAACACCAACAGAATAATAACGTCACTACTATGTTACAGTAATTTGACTATATCTGCATTTATTTATAAAAGGAAAATATCGTCTTCGTGAAAGAATCTTTACAAATCTATGGTAGTCTTCAAAGAAACAAATTGATGAAACATTTTGAAACCTCATTCATATCTTTAAAGACTCGAATATCATACTTATTAAGAAAGAGAAACACCTGTTAGATGCAATATAATTTTAGATCACCAGTAACATTTGTTCAAACTTATTATTTACTGCATAGGTAGTCAAATGATAGTCACATTCTCTTCGTGGACTTTTCTTCACATTCCTTCTTCTTTCTCTCATTCATCTTTCCACGGCCTATTCATTTATCAGCAGTGATGTCTAGCAAACAAATCTTAATGTCTTATTTCTTTCTACCTATATATTAAATCCGAGACTTACGTTCAATGATGACAAAGATGGTATTCGATATGAATATGCAAGCAGAATTTGTAATAATTGCCATAATTTTTAATCTATGAGACCATTAGTGTAACAACATAAATCCTACTCTATACGTTCATTGTTCTTGCTAACAAAAATGTTTTCTAATGTTAGAAATAACAAACAATATCGTAATTATTGTTCGACAAAAAGCTCGAAGTCGCTAAATTATCAATTTGCAATGGGTTCCATAGGAAGCTTTATAATTAAACACACAAAGAACAATTTTACTGAAATATCCTGCATATGTCGTTATCAATTCTTTACAGAACATAAATAATCGTCGTCTCTGTTGTTGCTTATAACAAGTATTTCCTAATGTAAGAAATAACTAAAAATCGGAATTATTGTTCGACATAAAGCTTGAAGTCGTTAATTTATAAATTTGCACTGGCTTCGAGAGGAAGCTTTATAATCTAACACGAAAAGAATGATAACATCATTCCCAGTACAATAATTTAAATATTTCTGTATTTGAAATTAAATATAAAATAAGGTATTTGTAAAACAAACTTGACAAATCTATGCCATTCTTCAAAGAAAAGAAATTGATGAAATTTTAAAATCTCCTTTAAAAAATGAAATATCTTACTTATTAAGAAATTGAAATAGCCATGAGACTCAATGTAATTTCAGAGAAAAAGAAATCATTTTTTTAAATGTTATTATTTACTTCACCCTTACCCAAATTATAGTTGGATTCATTTAGTTGTGTTTTCTTAAACTTTCTTCTTCTTCCTCCTCTTGTTCTTTTAGCCCGGGCTATTCATGCATTGCCAAGATTTCTATAAAAGTAATGTTCATTTCTATTTACTTCCTATCTATTTAGTAATAACGACACTTCAGTCCAGTAATGTCAAAGACGTTATTCGATAAGACCATATTTATCTGAACATTTTAAAGATAAATTTAATAATCCACGAGTCCGTTAATGTAACAAACCTGAACATGCAATACGTAATAACAACATTTAAAAAAATTAACATGGTTTTCATGTACTTATTTTATGTACTTAAAACAGATTCAATAATATGTTGTTTCATTAAGATAATAAACCATTAATTACATTAAAATACATATAGCTATTTTAGGCTTCACGAATCCACATGCTGAAGTGTTTTCTTAGTTTCAAATGATTCATTATCCTTGGTTTTCTAGATATTTTAAAAGTTAAAATTGATGAAAATAATTTTGATGAAGCACTGTCGTCTCCCCAAAAAGGAGCTACGGATGGGATTCCTCAAATACAAGGTAAAATTTATGACTAATAACTTCATTTAGATAATCAAATAATTATCTCTCTCTCTCCATCTCTCTCTCTCTCTCTCTCTCTCTCTCTCTCTCTCTCTCTCTCTCTCTCTCTCTCTCTCTCTCTCTCTCTCTCTCTCTCTCTCTCTGTCTCTCTCTCTCTCTCTCTCTGTCTCTCTCTCTCTCTCTTTTTCTGAGCGTTTGTGTGTTTGTTTGTGTATATATATATATATATATATATATTTGTATATGTTTATATTATTACAGTTCTAAATTCAGAAATTCTGAGATATTTTATAATTGATGTTTATGTGATTCTTTCGTAATTACTAGTAGATTGGTGGTAGTTTTAGTAGTAGCATCTTTGTTGTCGCTGTTTATATTAAAGGAAAGCCATATATTATACATTATCCGATAAAGGAATATTACAGTTTCTGACATTTCTCTTTGTTGTTCATTTTGTCCAAGACAAAATCATTCTTCCGCAAGACAGTAATTCATGGTTGTTAGTGATTATTTAATTGAAAGATCCACCATATTTCCTTAACAGTTCTTTAGACAGCGTAAATCATACTAATTAAGTTCATTTTGTCTGCCTTACTAAAAAAAATAAGTTCGGATGTTAGAAAGAACCAAGAATCGGTATTCTTTTTTCGAGATAAATTTTAAAATTGTTGAATTATAAATTTGCAGTCTGTTCTAGAGGACGCTTTATGTGAAACACCAACAGAATAATAACGTCACTACTATGTTACAGTAATTTGACTATATCTGCATTTATTTATAAAAGGAAAATATCGTCTTCGTGAAAGAATCTTTACAAATCTATGGTAGTCTTCAAAGAAACAAATTGATGAAACATTTTGAAACCTCATTCATATCTTTAAAGACTCGAATATCATACTTATTAAGAAGAGAAACACCTGTTAGATGCAATATAATTTTAGATCACCAGTAATATTTGTTCAAACTTATTATTTACTGCATAGGTAGTCAAATGATAGTCACATTCTCTTCGTGGACTTTTCTTCACATTCCTTCTTCTTCCTCTCATTCAACTTTCCACGGCCTATTCATTTATCAGCAGTGATGGCTAGCAAACAAATCTTAATGTCTTATTTCTTTCTACCTATATATTAAATCCGAGACTTACGTTCAATGATGACAAAGATGGTATTCGATATGAATATGCAAGCAGAATTTGTAATAATTGCCATAATTTTTAATCTATGAGACCATTAGTGTAACAACATAAATCCTACTCTATACGTTCATTGTTCTTGCTAACAAAAAATGTTTTCTAATGTTAGAAATAACAAACAATATCGTAATTATTGTTCGACAAAAAGCTCGAAGTCGCTAAATTATCAATTTGCAATGGGTTCCATAGGAAGCTTTATAATTAAACACACAAAGAACAATTTTACTGAAATATCCTGCATATGTCGTTATCAATTCTTTACAGAACATAAATAATCGTCGTCTCTGTTGTTGCTTATAACAAGTATTTCCTAATGTAAGAAATAACTAAAATCGGAATTATTGTTCGACATAAAGCTTGAAGTCGTTAATTTATAAATTTGCACTGGCTTCGAGAGGAAGCTTTATAATCTAACACGAAAAGAATGATAACATCATTCCCAGTACAATAATTTAAATATTTCTGTAATTGAAATTAAATATAAAATAAGGTATTGGTAAAAGAAACTTGACAAATCTATGCCATTCTTCAAAGAAAAGAAATTGATGAAATTTTAAAATCTCCTTTAAAGAATGAAATATCTTACTTATTAAGAAATTGAAATAGCCATGAGACTCAATGTAATTTCAGAGAACAAGAAATCATTTTTTTAAATGTTATTATTTACTTCACCCTTACCCAAATTATAGTTGGATTCATTTAGTTGTGTTTTCTTAAACTTTCTTCTTCTTCCTCCTCTTGTTCTTTTCCCCCGGGCTATTCATGCATTGCCAAGATTTCTATAAAAGTAATGTTCATTTCTATTTACTTCCTATCTATTTAGTAATAACGACACTTCAGTCCAGTAATGTCAAAGACGTTATTCGATAAGACCATATTTATCTGTACATTTTAAAGATAAATTTAATAATCCACGAGTCCGTTAATGTAACAAACCTGAACATGCAATACGTAATAACAACATTTAAAAAAATTAACATGGTTTTCATGTACTTATTTTATGTACTTAAAACAGATTCAATAATATGTTGTTTCATTAAGATAATAAACCATTAATTACATTAAAATACATATAGCTATTTTAGGCTTCACGAATCCACATGCTGAAGTGTTTTCTTAGTTTCAAGTGATTCATTATCCTTGGTTTTCTAGATATTTTAAAAGTTAAAATTGATGAAAATAATTTTGATGAAGCACTGTCGTCTCCCCAAAAAGGAGCTACGGATGGGATTCCTCAAATACAAGGTAAAATTTATGACTAATAATTTCATTTAGATAATCAAATAATTATGTCTCTCTCTCTCTCTCTCTCTCTCTCTCTCTCTCTCTCTCTCTCTCTCTCTCTCTCTCTCTCTCTCTCTCTCTCTCTCTCTCTCTCTCTCTTTTTCTGAGCGTTTGTGTGTTTGTTTGTGTATATATATATATATATATATTTGTATATGTTTATATTATTACAGTTCTAAATTCAGAAATTCTGAGATATTTTATAATTGATGTTTATGTGATTCTTTCGTAATTACTAGTAGATTGGTGGTAGTTTTAGTAGTAGCA
Organism: Chrysomallon squamiferum; assembly: GCA_012295275.1. NCBI lineage: Eukaryota > Metazoa > Mollusca > Gastropoda > Neomphalida > Peltospiridae > Chrysomallon > Chrysomallon squamiferum. The sequence continues at coordinate 22,611,333 of CM022679.1, forward strand.
TCTTTGTTGTCGCTGTTTATATTAAAGGAAAGCCATTATATTATACATTATCCGATAAAGGAATATTACAGTTTCTGACATTTCTCTTTGTTGTTCATTTTGTCCAAGACAAAATCATTCTTCGCCGCAAGACAGTAATTCATGGTTGTTAGTGATTATTTAATTGAAAGATCCACCATATTTCCTTAACAGTTCTTTAGACAGCGTAAATCATACTAATTAAGTTCATTTTGTCTGCCTTACTAAAAAAAATAAGTTCGGACGTTAGAAAGAACCAAGAATCGGTATTCTTTTTTCGAGATAAATTTTAAAATTGTTAAATTATAAATTTGCAGTCTGTTCTAGAGGACGCTTTATGTGAAACACCAACAGAATAATAACGTCACTACTATGTTACAGTAATTTCACTATATCTGCATTTATTTATAAAAGGAAAATATCGTCTTCGTGAAAGAATCTTTACAAATCTATGGTAGTCTTCAAAGAAACAAATTGATGAAACATTTTGAAACCTCATTCATATCTTTAAAGACTCGAATATCATACTTATTAAGAAAGAGAAACACCTGTTAGATGCAATATAATTTTAGATCACCAGTAATATTTGTTCAAACTTATTATTTACTGCATAGGTAGTCAAATGATAGTCACATTCTCTTCGTGGACTTTTCTTCACATTCCTTCTTCTTCCTCTCATTCAACTTTCCACGGCCTATTCATTTATCAGCAGTGATGTCTAGCAAACAAATCTTAATGTCTTATTTCTTTCTACCTATATATTAAATCCGAGACTTACGTTCAATGATGACAAAGATGGTATTCGATATGAATATGCAAGCAGAATTTGTAATAATTGCCATAATTTTTAATCTATGAGACCATTAGTGTAACAACATAAATCCTACTCTATACGTTCATTGTTCTTGCTAACAAAAAATGTTTTCTAATGTTAGAAATAACAAACAATATCGTAATTATTGTTCGACAAAAAGCTCGAAGTCGCTAAATTATCAATTTGGAATGGGTTCCATAGGAAGCTTTATAATTAAACACACAAAGAACAATTTTACTGAAATATCCTGCATATGTCGTTATCAATTCTTTACAGAACATAAATAATCGTCGTCTCTGTTGTTGCTTTTAACAAGTATTTCCTAATGTAAGAAATAACTAAAAATCGGAATTATTGTTCGACATAAAGCTTGAAGTCGTTAATTTATAAATTTGCACTGGCTTCGAGAGGAAGCTTTATAATCTAACACGAAAAGAATGATAACATCATTCCCAGTACAATAATTTAAATATTTCTGTATTTGAAATTAAATATAAAATAAGGTATTTGTAAAACAAACTTGACAAATCTATGCCATTCTTCAAAGAAAAGAAATTGATGAAATTTTAAAATCTCCTTTAAAAAATGAAATATCTTACTTATTAAGAAATTGAAATAGCCATGAGACTCAATGTAATTTCAGAGAAAAAGAAATCATTTTTTTAAATGTTATTATTTACTTCACCCTTACCCAAATTATAGTTGGATTCATTTAGTTGTGTTTTCTTAAACTTTCTTCTTCTTCCTCCTCTTGTTCTTTTCCCCCGGGCTATTCATGCATTGCCAAGATTTCTATAAAAGTAATGTTCATTTCTATTTACTTCCTATCTATTTAGTAATAACGACACTTCAGTCCAGTAATGTCAAAGACGTTATTCGATAAGACCATATTTATCTGAACATTTTAAAGATAAATTTAATAATCCACGAGTCCGTTAATGTAACAAACCTGAACATGCAATACGTAATAACAACATTTAAAAAAATTAACATGGTTTTCATGTACTTATTTTATGTACTTAAAACAGATTCAAAAATATGTTGTTTCATTAAGATAATAAACCATTAATTACATTAAAATACATATAGCTATTTTAGGCTTCACGAATCCACATGCTGAAGTGTTTTCTTAGTTTCAAATGATTCATTATCCTTGGTTTTCTAGATATTTTAAAAGTTAAAATTGATGAAAATAATTTTGATGAAGCACTGTCGTCTCCCCAAAAAGGAGCTACGGATGGGATTCCTCAAATACAAGGTAAAATTTATGACTAATAATTTCATTTAGATAATCAAATAATTATCTCTCTCTCTCTCTCTCTCTCTCTCTCTCTCTCTCTCTCTCTCTCTCTCTCTCTCTCTCTCTCTCTCTCTCTCTCTCTCTCTCTCTCTCTCTCTCTCTCTCTCTCTCTCTCTCTCTCTCTCTCTCTCTCTTTTTCTGAGCGTTTGTGTGTTTGTTTGTGTATATATATATATATATATATATATATTTGTATATGTTTATATTATTACAGTTCTAAATTCAGAAATTCTGAGATATTTTATAATTGATGTTTATGTGATTCTTTCGTAATTACTAGTAGATTGGTGGTAGTTTTAGTAGTAGCATCTTTGTTGTCGCTGTTTATATTAAAGGAAAGCCATTATATTATACATTATCCGATAAAGGAATATTACAGTTTCTGACATTTCTCTTTGTTGTTCATTTTGTCCAAGACAAAATCATTCTTCGCCGCAAGACAGTAATTCATGGTTGTTAGTGATTATTTAATTGAAAGATCCACCATATTTCCTTAACAGTTCTTTAGACAGCGTAAATCATACTAATTAAGTTCATTTTGTCTGCCTTACTAAAAAAAATAAGTTCGGATGTTAGAAAGAACCAAGAATCGGTATTCTTTTTCGAGATAAATTTTAAAATTGTTGAATTATAAATTTGCAGTCTGTTCTAGAGGACGCTTTATGTGAAACACCAACAGAATAATAACGTCACTACTATGTTACAGTAATTTGACTATATCTGCATTTATTTATAAAAAGGAAAATATCGTCTTCGTGAAAGAAACTTTACAAATCTATGGTAGTCTTCAAAGAAACAAATTGATGAAACATTTTGAAACCTCATTCATATCTTTAAAGACTCGAATATCATACTTATTAAGAAAGAGAAACACCTGTTAGATGCAATATAATTTTAGATCACCAGTAATATTTGTTCAAACTTATTATTTACTGCATAGGTAGTCAAATGATAGTCACATTCTCTTCGTGGACTTTTCTTCACATTCCTTCTTCTTCCTCTCATTCAACTTTCCACGGCCTATTCATTTATCAGCAGTGATGTCTAGCAAACAAATCTTAATGTCTTATTTCTTTCTACCTATATATTAAATCCGAGACTTACGTTCAATGATGACAAAGATGGTATTCGATATGAATATGCAAGCAGAATTTGTAATAATTGCCATAATTTTTAATCTATGAGACCATTAGTGTAACAACATAAATCCTACTCTATACGTTCATTGTTCTTGCTAACAAAAAATGTTTTCTAATGTTAGAAATAACAAACAATATCGTAATTATTGTTCGACAAAAAGCTCGAAGTCGCTAAATTATCAATTTGGAATGGGTTCCATAGGAAGCTTTATAATTAAACACTCAAAGAACAATTTTACTGAAATATCCTGCATATGTCGTTATCAATTCTTTACAGAACATAAATAATCGTCGTCTCTGTTGTTGCTTATAACAAGTATTTCCTAATGTAAGAAATAACTAAAAATCGGAATTATTGTTCGACATAAAGCTTGAAGTCGTTAATTTATAAATTTGCACTGGCTTCGAGAGGAAGCTTTATAATCTAACACGAAAAGAATGATAACATCATTCCCAGTACAATAATTTAAATATTTCTGTATTTGAAATTAAATATAAAATAAGGTATTGGTAAAACAAACTTGACAAATCTATGCCATTCTTCAAAGAAAAAAGAAATTGATGAAATTTTAAAATCTCCTTTAAAGAATGAAATATATTACTTATTAAGAAATTGAAATAGCCATGAGACTCAATGTAATTTCAGAGAAAAAGAAATCATTTTTTTAAATGTTATTATTTACTTCACCCTTACCCAAATTATAGTTGGATTCATTTAGTTGTGTTTTCTTAAACTTTCTTCTTCTTCCTCCTCTTGTTCTTTTCCCCGGGCTATTCATGCATTGCCAAGATTTCTATAAAAGTAATGTTCATTTCTATTTACTTCCTATCTATTTAGTAATAACGACACTTCAGTCCAGTAATGTCAAAGACATTCGATAAGACCATATTTATCTGAACATTTTAAAGATAAATTTAATAATCCACGAGTCCGTTAATGTAACAAACCTGAACATGCAATACGTAATAACAACATTTAAAAAATTAACATGGTTTTCATGTACTTATTTTATGTACTTAAAACAGATTCAAAAATATGTTGTTTCATTAAGATAATAAACCATTAATTACATTAAAATACATATAGCTATTTTAGGCTTCACGAATCCACATGCTGAAGTGTTTTCTTAGTTTCAAATGATTCATTATCCTTGGTTTTCTAGATATTTTAAAAGTTAAAATTGATGAAAATAATTTTGATGAAGCACTGTCGTCTCCCCAAAAAGGAGCTACGGATGGGATTCCTCAAATACAAGGTAAAATTTATGACTAATAATTTCATTTAGATAATCAAATAATTATGTCTCTCTCTCTCTCTCTCTCTCTCTCTCTCTCTCTCTCTCTCTCTCTCTCTCTCTCTCTCTCTCTCTCTCTCTCTCTCTCTCTCTTTTTCTGAGCGTTTGTGTGTTTGTTTGTGTATATATATATATATATATATATATTTGTATATGTTTATATTATTACAGTTCTAAATTCAGAAATTCTGAGATATTTTATAATTGATGTTTATGTGATTCTTTCGTAATTACTAGTAGATTGGTGGTAGTTTTAGTAGTAGCATCTTTGTTGTCGCTGTTTATATTAAAGGAAAGCCATTATATTATACATTATCCGATAAAGGAATATTACAGTTTCTGACATTTCTCTTTGTTGTTCATTTTGTCCAAGACAAAATCATTCTTCGCCGCAAGACAGTAATTCATGGTTGTTAGTGATTATTTAATTGAAAGATCCACCATATTTCCTTAACAGTTCTTTAGACAGCGTAAATCATACTAATTAAGTTCATTTTGTCTGCCTTACTAAAAAAAATAAGTTCGGATGTTAGAAAGAACCAAGAATCGGTATTCTTTTTTCGAGATAAATTTTAAAATTGTTGAATTATAAATTTGCAGTCTGTTCTAGAGGACGCTTTATGTGAAACACCAACAGAATAATAACGTCACTACTATGTTACAGTAATTTGACTATATCTGCATTTATTTATAAAAGGAAAATATCGTCTTCGTGAAAGAAACTTTACAAATCTATGGTAGTCTTCAAAGAAACAAATTGATGAAACATTTTGAAACCTCATTCATATCTTTAAAGACTCGAATATCATACTTATTAAGAAAGAGAAACACCTGTTAGATGCAATATAATTTTAGATCACCAGTAATATTTGTTCAAACTTATTATTTACTGCATAGGTAGTCAAATGATAGTCACATTCTCTTCGTGGACTTTTCTTCACATTCCTTCTTCTTCCTCTCATTCAACTTTCCACGGCCTATTCATTTATCAGCAGTGATGTCTAGCAAACAAATCTTAATGTCTTATTTCTTTCTACCTATATATTAAATCCGAGACTTACGTTCAATGATGACAAAGATGGTATTCGATATGAATATGCAAGCAGAATTTGTAATAATTGCCATAATTTTTAATCTATGAGACCATTAGTGTAACAACATAAATCCTACTCTATACGTTCATTGTTCTTGCTAACAAAAAATGTTTTCTAATGTTAGAAATAACAAACAATATCGTAATTATTGTTCGACAAAAGCTCGAAGTCGCTAAATTATCAATTTGGAATGGGTTCCATAGGAAGCTTTATAATTAAACACTCAAAGAACAATTTTACTGAAATATCCTGCATATGTCGTTATCAATTCTTTACAGAACATAAATAATCGTCGTCTCTGTTGTTGCTTATAACAAGTATTTCCTAATGTAAGAAATAACTAAAAATCGGAATTATTGTTCGACATAAAGCTTGAAGTCGTTAATTTATAAATTTGCACTGGCTTCGAGAGGAAGCTTTATAATCTAACACGAAAAGAATGATAACATCATTCCCAGTACAATAATTTAAATATTTCTGTATTTGAAATTAAATATAAAATAAGGTATTGGTAAAACAAACTTGACAAATCTATGCCATTCTTCAAAGAAAAAAGAAATTGATGAAATTTTAAAATCTCCTTTAAAGAATGAAATATATTACTTATTAAGAAATTGAAATAGCCATGAGACTCAATGTAATTTCAGAGAAAAAGAAATCATTTTTTTAAATGTTATTACTTACTTCACCCTTACCCAAATTATAGTTGGATTCATTTAGTTGTGTTTTCTTAAACTTTCTTCTTCTTCCTCCTCTTGTTCTTTTCCCCCGGGCTATTCATGCATTGCCAAGATTTCTATAAAAGTAATGTTCATTTCTATTTACTTCCTATCTATTTAGTAATAACGACACTTCAGTCCAGTAATGTCAAAGACATTCGATAAGACCATATTTATCTGAACATTTTAAAGATAAATTTAATAATCCACGAGTCCGTTAATGTAACAAACCTGAACATGCAATACGTAATAACAACATTTAAAAAAATTAACATGGTTTTCATGTACTTATTTTATGTACTTAAAACAGATTCAAAAATATGTTGTTTCATTAAGATAATAAACCATTAATTACATTAAAATACATATAGCTATTTTAGGCTTCACGAATCCACATGCTGAAGTGTTTTCTTAGTTTCAAATGATTCATTATCCTTGGTTTTCTAGATATTTTAAAAGTTAAAATTGATGAAAATAATTTTGATGAAGCACTGTCGTCTCCCCAAAAAGGAGCTACGGATGGGATTCCTCAAATACAAGGTAAAATTTATGACTAATAATTTCATTTAGATAATCAAAAATATGTCTCTCTCTCTCTCTCTCTCTCTCTCTCTCTCTCTCTCTCTCTCTCTCTCTCTCTCTCTCTCTCTCTCTCTCTCTCTCTCTCTCTCTCTCTCTTTTTCTGAGCGTTTGTGTGTTTGTTTGTGTATATATATATATATATATATATATTTGTATATGTTTATATTATTACAGTTCTAAATTCAGAAATTCTGAGATATTTTATAATTGATGTTTATGTGATTCTTTTTCGTAATTACTAGTAGATTGGTGGTAGTTTTAGTAGTAGCATCTTTGTTGTCGCTGTTTATATTAAAGGAAAGCCATTATATTATACATTATCCGATAAAGGAATATTACAGTTTCTGACATTTCTCTTTGTTGTTCATTTTGTCCAAGACAAAATCATTCTTCGCCGCAAGACAGTAATTCATGGTTGTTAGTGATTATTTAATTGAAAGATCCACCATATTTCCTTAACAGTTCTTTAGACAGCGTAAATCATACTAATTAAGTTCATTTTGTCTGCCTTACTAAAAAAAAAATAAGTTCGGATGTTAGAAAGAACCAAGAATCGGTATTCTTTTTTCGAGATAAATTTTAAAATTGTTGAATTATAAATTTGCAGTCTGTTCTAGAGGACGCTTTATGTGAAACACCAACAGAATAATAACGTCACTACTATGTTACAGTAATTTGACTATATCTGCATTTATTTATAAAAAGGAAAATATCGTCTTCGTGAAAGAAACTTTACAAATCTATGGTAGTCTTCAAAGAAACAAATTGATGAAACATTTTGAAACCTCATTCATATCTTTAAAGACTCGAATATCATACTTATTAAGAAAGAGAAACACCTGTTAGATGCAATATAATTTTAGATCACCAGTAATATTTGTTCAAACTTATTATTTACTGCATAGGTAGTCAAATGATAGTCACATTCTCTTCGTGGACTTTTCTTCACATTCCTTCTTCTTCCTCTCATTCAACTTTCCACGGCCTATTCATTTATCAGCAGTGATGTCTAGCAAACAAATCTTAATGTCTTATTTCTTTCTACCTATATATTAAATCCGAGACTTACGTTCAATGATGACAAAGATGGTATTCGATATGAATATGCAAGCAGAATTTGTAATAATTGCCATAATTTTTAATCTATGAGACCATTAGTGTAACAACATAAATCCTACTCTATACGTTCATTGTTCTTGCTAACAAAAATGTTTTCTAATGTTAGAAATAACAAACAATATCGTAATTATTGTTCGACAAAAAGCTCGAAGTCGCTAAATTATCAATTTGGAATGGGTTCCATAGGAAGCTTTATAATTAAACACTCAAAGAACAATTTTACTGAAATATCCTGCATATGTCGTTATCAATTCTTTACAGAACATAAATAATCGTCGTCTCTGTTGTTGCTTATAACAAGTATTTCCTAATGTAAGAAATAACTAAAAATCGGAATTATTGTTCGACATAAAGCTTGAAGTCGTTAATTTATAAATTTGCACTGGCTTCGAGAGGAAGCTTTATAATCTAACACGAAAAGAATGATAACATCATTCCCAGTACAATAATTTAAATATTTCTGTATTTGAAATTAAATATAAAATAAGGTATTGGTAAAACAAACTTGACAAATCTATGCCATTCTTCAAAGAAAAGAAATTGATGAAATTTTAAAATCTCATTTAAAGAATGAAATATCTTACTTATTAAGAAATTGAAATAGCCATGAGACTCAATGTAATTTCAGAGAAAAAGAAATCATTTTTTTAAATGTTATTACTTACTTCACCCTTACCCAAATTATAGTTGGATTCATTTAGTTGTGTTTTCTTAAACTTTCTTCTTCTTCCTCCTCTTGTTCTTTTCCCCCCGGGCTATTCATGCATTGCCAAGATTTCTATAAAAGTAATGTTCATTTCTATTTACTTCCTATCTATTTAGTAATAACGACACTTCAGTCCAGTAATGTCAAAGACATTCGATAAGACCATATTTATCTGAACATTTTAAAGATAAATTTAATAATCCACGAGTCCGTTAATGTAACAAACCTGAACATGCAATACGTAATAACAACATTTAAAAAAATTAACATGGTTTTCATGTACTTATTTTATGTACTTAAAACAGATTCAAAAATATGTTGTTTCATTAAGATAATAAACCATTAATTACATTAAAAAATACATATAGCTATTTTAGGCTTCACGAATCCACATGCTGAAGTGTTTTCTTAGTTTCAAATGATTCATTATCCTTGGTTTTCTAGATATTTTAAAAGTTAAAATTGATGAAAATAATTTTGATGAAGCACTGTCGTCTCCCCAAAAAGGAGCTACGGATGGGATTCCTCAAATACAAGGTAAAATTTATGACTAATAATTTCATTTAGATAATCAAATAATTATGTCTCTCTCTCTCTCTCTCTCTCTCTCTCTCTCTCTCTCTCTCTCTCTCTCTCTCTCTCTCTCTCTCTCTCTCTCTCTCTCTCTCTCTCTCTCTCTCTCTCTCTCTCTCTCTTTTTCTGAGCGTTTGTGTGTTTGTTTGTGTATATATATATATATATATATATATTTGTATATGTTTATATTATTACAGTTCTAAATTCAGAAATTCTGAGATATTTTATAATTGATGTTTATGTGATTCTTTCGTAATTACTAGTAGATTGGTGGTAGTTTTAGTAGTAGCATCTTTGTTGTCGCTGTTTATATTAAAGGAAAGCCATTATATTATACATTATCCGATAAAGGAATATTACAGTTTCTGACATTTCTCTTTGTTGTTCATTTTGTCCAAGACAAAATCATTCTTCGCCGCAAGACAGTAATTCATGGTTGTTAGTGATTATTTAATTGAAAGATCCACCATATTTCCTTAACAGTTCTTTAGACAGCGTAAATCATACTAATTAAGTTCATTTTGTCTGCCTTACTAAAAAAAAAATAAGTTCGGATGTTAGAAAGAACCAAGAATCGGTATTCTTTTTTCGAGATAAATTTTAAAATTGTTAAATTATAAATTTGCAGTCTGTTCTAGAGGACGCTTTATGTGAAACACCAACAGAATAATAACGTCACTACTATGTTACAGTAATTTGACTATATCTGCATTTATTTATAAAAGGAAAATATCGTCTTCGTGAAAGAATCTTTACAAATCTATGGTAGTCTTCAAAGAAACAAATTGATGAAACATTTTGAAACCTCATTCATATCTTTAAAGACTCGAATATCATACTTATTAAGAAAGAGAAACACCTGTTAGATGCAATATAATTTTAGATCACCAGTAATATTTGTTCAAACTTATTATTTACTGCATAGGTAGTCAAATGATAGTCACATTCTCTTCGTGGACTTTTCTTCACATTCCTTCTTCTTCCTCTCATTCAACTTTCCACGGCCTATTCATTTATCAGCAGTGATGTCTAGCAAACAAATCTTAATGTCTTATTTCTTTCTACCTATATATTAAATCCGAGACTTACGTTCAATGATGACAAAGATGGTATTCGATATGAATATGCAAGCAGAATTTGTAATAATTGCCATAATTTTTAATCTATGAGACCATTAGTGTAACAACATAAATCCTACTCTATACGTTCATTGTTCTTGCTAACAAAAATGTTTTCTAATGTTAGAAATAACAAACAATATCGTAATTATTGTTCGACAAAAGCTCGAAGTCGCTAAATTATCAATTTGGAATGGGTTCCATAGGAAGCTTTATAATTAAACACTCAAAGAACAATTTTACTGAAATATCCTGCATATGTCGTTATCAATTCTTTACAGAACATAAATAATCGTCGTCTCTGTTGTTGCTTATAACAAGTATTTCCTAATGTAAGAAATAACTAAAAATCGGAATTATTGTTCGACATAAAGCTTGAAGTCGTTAATTTATAAATTTGCACTGGCTTCGAGAGGAAGCTTTATAATCTAACACGAAAAGAATGATAACATCATTCCCAGTACAATAATTTAAATATTTCTGTATTTGAAATTAAATATAAAATAAGGTATTGGTAAAACAAACTTGACAAATCTATGCCATTCTTCAAAGAAAAGAAATTGATGAAATTTTAAAATCTCATTTAAAGAATGAAATATCTTACTTATTAAGAAATTGAAATAGCCATGAGACTCAATGTAATTTCAGAGAAAAAGAAATCATTTTTTTAAATGTTATTACTTACTTCACCCTTACCCAAATTATAGTTGGATTCATTTAGTTGTGTTTTCTTAAACTTTCTTCTTCTTCCTCCTCTTGTTCTTTTCCCCCGGGCTATTCATGCATTGCCAAGATTTCTATAAAAGTAATGTTCATTTCTATTTACTTCCTATCTATTTAGTAATAACGACACTTCAGTCCAGTAATGTCAAAGACATTCGATAAGACCATATTTATCTGAACATTTTAAAGATAAATTTAATAATCCACGAGTCCGTTAATGTAACAAACCTGACCAAGCAATACGTAATAACAACATTTAAAAAAATTAACATGGTTTTCATGTACTTATTTTATGTACTTAAAACAGATTCAATAATATGTTGTTTCATTAAGATAATAAACCATTAATTACATTAAAATACATATAGCTATTTTAGGCTTCACGAATCCACATGCTGAAGTGTTTTCTTAGTTTCAAATGATTCATTATCCTTGGTTTTCTAGATATTTTAAAAGTGAAAATTGATGAAAATAATTTTGATGAAGCACTGTCGTCTCCCCAAAAAGGAGCTACGGATGGGATTCCTCAAAAACAAGGTAAAATTTATGACTAATAATTTCATTTAGATAATCAAATAATTATGTCTCTCTCTCTCTCTCTCTCTCTCTCTCTCTCTCTCTCTCTCTCTCTCTCTCTCTCTCTCTCTCTCTCTCTCTCTCTCTCTCTCTCTCTCTCTCTCTCTCTCTCTCTCTCTCTCTCTCTTTTTCTGAGCGTTTGTGTGTTTGTTTGTGTATATATATATATATATATATATATTTGTATATGTTTATATTATTACAGTTCTAAATTCAGAAATTCTGAGATATTTTATAATTGATGTTTATGTGATTCTTTCGTAATTACTAGTAGATTGGTGGTAGTTTTAGTAGTAGCATCTTTGTTGTCGCTGTTTATATTAAAGGAAAGCCATTATATTATACATTATCCGATAAAGGAATATTACAGTTTCTGACATTTCTCTTTGTTGTTCATTTTGTCCAAGACAAAATCATTCTTCGCCGCAAGACAGTAATTCATGGTTGTTAGTGATTATTTAATTGAAAGATCCACCATATTTCCTTAACAGTTCTTTAGACAGCGTAAATCATACTAATTAAGTTCATTTTGTCTGCCTTACTAAAAAAAAAATAAGTTCGGATGTTAGAAAGAACCAAGAATCGGTATTCTTTTTTCGAGATAAATTTTAAAATTGTTAAATTATAAATTTGCAGTCTGTTCTAGAGGACGCTTTATGTGAAACACCAACAGAATAATAACGTCACTACTATGTTACAGTAATTTGACTATATCTGCATTTATTTATAAAAGGAAAATATCGTCTTCGTGAAAGAATCTTTACAAATCTATGGTAGTCTTCAAAGAAACAAATTGATGAAACATTTTGAAACCTCATTCATATCTTTAAAGACTCGAATATCATACTTATTAAGAAAGAGAAACACCTGTTAGATGCAATATAATTTTAGATCACCAGTAATATTTGTTCAAACTTATTATTTACTGCATAGGTAGTCAAATGATAGTCACATTCTCTTCGTGGACTTTTCTTCACATTCCTTCTTCTTCCTCTCATTCATCTTTCCACGGCCTATTCATTTATCAGCAGTGATGTCTAGCAAACAAATCTTAATGTCTTATTTCTTTCTACCTATATATTAAATCCGAGACTTACGTTCAATGATGACAAAGATGGTATTCGATATGAATATGCAAGCAGAATTTGTAATAATTGCCATAATTTTTAATCTATGAGACCATTAGTGTAACAACATAAATCCTACTCTATACGTTCATTGTTCTTGCTAACAAAAAATGTTTTCTAATGTTAGAAATAACAAACAATATCGTAATTATTGTTCGACAAAAAGCTCGAAGTCGCTAAATTATCAATTTGCAATGGGTTCCATAGGAAGCTTTATAATTAAACACACAAAGAACAATTTTACTGAAATATCCAGCATATGTCGTTATCAATTCTTTACAGAACATAAATAATCGTCGTCTCTGTTGTTGCTTATAACAAGTATTTCCTAATGTAAGAAATAACTAAAAATCGGAATTATTGTTCGACATAAAGCTTGAAGTCGTTAATTTATAAATTTGCACTGGCTTCGAGAGGAAGCTTTATAATCTAACACGAAAAGAATGATAACATCATTCCCAGTACAATAATTTAAATATTTCTGTATTTGAAATTAAATATAAAATAAGGTATTGGTAAAACAAACTTGACAAATCTATGCCTTTCTTCAAAGAAAAGAAATTGATGAAATTTTAAAATCTCCTTTAAAGAATGAAATATCTTACTTATTAAGAAATTGAAATAGCCATGAGACTCAATGTAATTTCAGAGAACAAGAAATCATTTTTTTAAATGTTATTACTTACTTCACCCTTACCCAAATTATAGTTGGATTCATTTAGTTGTGTTTTCTTAAACTTTCTTCTTCTTCCTCCTCTTGTTCTTTTCCCCCGGGCTATTCATGCATTGCCAAGATTTCTATAAAAGTAATGTTCATTTCTATTTACTTTCTATCTATTTAGTAATAACGACACTTCAGTCCAGTAATGTCAAAGACGTTATTCGATAAGACCATATTTATCTGAACATTTTAAAAATAAATTTAATAATCCACGAGTCCGTTAATGTAACAAACCTGAATATGCAATACGTAATAACAACATTTAAAAAAATTAACATGGTTTTCATGTACTTATTTTATGTACTTAAAACAGATTCAATAATATGTTGTTTCATTAAGATAATAAACCATTAATTACATTAAAATACATATAGCTATTTTAGGCTTCACGAATCCACATGCTGAAGTGTTTTCTTAGTTTCAAATGATTCATTATCCTTGGTTTTCTAGATATTTTAAAAGTTAAAATTGATGAAAATAATTTTGATGAAGCACTGTCGTCTCCCCAAAAAGGAGCTACGGATGGGATTCCTCAAATACAAGGTAAAATTTATGACTAATAATTTCATTTAGATAATCAAATAATTATGTCTCTCTCTCTCTCTCTCTCTCTCTCTCTCTCTCTCTCTCTCTCTCTCTCTCTCTCTCTCTCTCTCTCTCTCTCTCTGTCTCTCTCTCTCTCTTTTTCTGAGCGTTTGTGTGTTTGTTTGTGTGGTAGTTTTAGTAATGTAACAAACCTGAATATGCAATACGTAATAACAACATTTAAGAAAATTAAAAAGGAGTTGAGCTATTTGTTGTATATATTATAGCTCTCTCAATAATAACTTGTTTCATTAAGATAATAAACTACTGATTATTTTAAACACATATATGGGTTTCAGACTTAATTATTCAATAACTTGAAATGTTTTCTCTGTTTCAAATGATTCTTTATTCTTGATTTGCAGAAAAATGGTACTTTAAATATATGAAAGAATGTTTAATTTGTGATCAAGATGATAAAGGAAGGATTCATCTTACTCAATCCTCAGTTTTTGGTTTGTATTATAACTCTTTTAATGAATCTCTCTCTCTCTCTCTCTCTCTCTCTCTCTCTCTCTCTCTCTCTCTCTCTCTCTCTCTCTCTCTCTCTCTCTCTCTCTCTCTCTCTCTCTCTCTCTCTCTCTCTCTCTCTCTCTCTCTCTCTCTCTGATCGCAGTGATTATATCAGTCTATAAGTATATCTAGATATCTGCATCTATCTATCTATTTATATATCTATATATGTCTGTGTTTATTTATTAGAATTACATTAAGTTTTATGTTGACACGTGTTCTAAAATAGTTTCTGTTTTATAATTAATTTGTTAGCATTATTTTTTGTAGCAGTTCTAGTATTTGTGGTAGTTGGAGTACAAGTATCTTTGTTATCTTTATTTATATTAAAACAATGCTGTTATATTAAATCTCTTTTAATAATTACTTACTGAATCTCTGTCTCTGTCTGTCTCTCTCTCTCTCTCTGTCTCTCTCTCTCTCTCTCTCTCTATCTCTCTCTCTCTCTCTCTCTCTCTCTCTCTCTCTCTCTCTCTCTCTCTCTCTCTGTGTGTGTTTGACTATGTTTATTTCAATATATGTATCTAAATAAGTATATAGGAATGTGTGTGTGTATATATATATGTATATGTATATATACCTATATATATATTTGTATATATATATTTGTGTATTTGTATGAAATTTATTCTATTTGCAAAATGTGATATTTCAGCAGAGATATTCCGAAACAAATTTGAAATTTATCATGTTAAGCTGTATATGTTAGTAGTAATGTTCTGTATTTTATATTGTTATTTCAGATGTCTTTTTCGTAAATGACAACGTTTCCTGTGAGGTTGATGCAATTTCAGAAAACCTTTATGGTATGTATTTGTACCTCAAATAATAATATTGATTGATAATAAAAAAAGTAATTTACCTATTTTCCGCATTTTTATTTTGTCAAAATTGTTTTTATTGTTAGTATCATTAGAAACCCATTTTCAAAATGTTCAGGTGATTTTAAAATAATAATAATAATAATAATAATAATAATAATAATAATATCTGAGTCTGCATATATTATATTATACTACTGAATTTTTTGCATGGAGGTTCTTTTTCAAACATTTTCCATTTTTATTTTAGATAACGTTGCGAAAGTTATATTGCCCTCCGGTATTACAAAGGAAGTATTTCGTAGGTCATTTATTCTACTTTGTTGGTTTTACTATTATTGTATTTTTAAAATTAATATATATATATATATATATATATATATAGAGAGAGAGAGAGAGAGAGAGAGAGAGAGAGAGAGAGAGAGAGAGAGAGAGAGAGAGAGAGAGAGAGAGAGAGAGAGAGAGATATTAATCGTTCTGTTATTATTATCTTCAACTTTCTTTCAGTAATAACATTAATAATAATTATATCATTCATACGTATTTAGATATATAGACGTAGAAATAGATATAGATATAGATATAAAATATTTTATTAGTCGTGTCTGCAATAGTATTTTTATATATTATTTCCATCTGTTTAAAATAAATAAGTACATAAATAAAAAATAAAATAAAAATGTTACTGACTAAAGCTAAACTAGGAAACCTTTTGTACATTGTTTTTCAGAAAGGTTTTCTAGAAACACTACATGTATCCAGGGCGATATTAGCCAAAGTAATGTTTCGGTTAACAACAGGCATCGAGTTCTAAACTGTAAGTATTATTTTAAATTTACATTTCCTCCATAATTCATTTTGTTAATGAATCTTGAGATAAAAGATTTAGTCTTATTGCGTCCGATCAATGTTTGGTTTGAATGAAGCTTAATCTTTCAAATCATGCAATTTTCTGAATACATCTGAAGAGTTTTATCACTAAAGGCCATAAACACCAAAATCTAAAAACGAACAGAGTTACAGCCAAAACAAATATTAACAATAGATAGACGAATATTGTTGCTTTCAACGTTTTTGCTTAAAAAGCAGTCACTGACACTAAGAAATGAAAAATTAAGATATTTATTTAACATTAAGAAAATAATAATAATAATTTAAAAAACAAAAGAAAAGAACAATCAATAGGCAAGTTCATGAACATAAAGAACCTGAATATGCATTACATTAGTATAGTGCGGGTTTAAAGAGGTAGTTGTCCTGGGCGCAAAATTCTCAGACTCATGTCTGGACTGGTGGAAGAGATTTGGTGAGAGTAAATTCGATGGGCTAAGGCAGCAATACTAGAACTGTCCCTGGCGCTGGCTGCCAAAACTCTCCGCCGTTCTGGTGTTTATAAACTGTTTTGTTGTTTTCTTTTCCGTTCAAATGATCATTTCATGTTGTTTTTCAGTTATTTTTATGAGAATTAAATGTGAAGATTTGACTGGAGTACCAGGAGAACTACAAGGTATCAGATTTTATTTTAAGGAAATAAATTGCTGTTGGAAAATAAATATTTAATTTAAAAAAATTAGTATCTGTAACGCTTGAAAGTTATTTGTCCGTCTATTTTATAGATTTTATTTAAATAACCTATATTATAAAACAAACATTTAAATATAAAAAATGGCTGTTTGGAAGTCCAGAAAATAATTTGTTTACTATATTATTTCAATTTTTTATAAATAACCTTATTAATTATTTTCAGGTTTTTTGCCAGAAAGTAATGGTTCTGAAAATTCAGTTTTTGCTGGGAAGAATATTGACAAATCTACAATTATTATTAAAACTAAAAAAAGTGTTAAAACATGTAAGGGAATTTTACTGATAATTTTCAACTACCAAATATGTTTGTTTTGTTGTTTGTTTGTTTTAGGTGTTTTTTCTTTTTTTTTTTTTTTTTCTTTTTTTTTTCTTTTTTAATTCGATTGAAAATTGAACAGAAAAACGTTTGTGTCTAGATCTATCACTCCACATACACACACACACACGTACCAACAGGCACACACACACACACACACACATACAGAAGGACATAGACACACATTCTAAATAAGTAGATACATCGGTAAGCCTATGTTATATTTATTATTATGAAAGTGTTGTACAAAGTGAAGCCTGTTTTATTAAAATTAGATTTTCCAGATATATATTCTAAAACATATTTGAAATGATGCCTGTTAAGCTGTGATGATAATGATAATAATTTGCTGATTTCAGGTGTCTGTTGCCATGAAGATATTCGAGAAAAAATTAAAGGAATCATGGCTAGTGAGTAAATCAACTACATCAAAATATATGTCATATCCTTCCAGTTTTGGTTTGTAAACTTACTGTTGAATAATTTTATAGTTCATAATTTTGTAATGTGTAAATAAAGCTAAACAAAAATGTGTAATTTGATACTAATAAAAAAAGTTATTAATCTGTATTTTTTTAAAGAATAATAATAATAATAATAATAATAATAATAATAATAATAATAATAATAATAATAATAATAATAATAACAACAATAATAATAAATAAATAAATAAATAAATAAATAAATAAATAAATAAATATAAAAATCATAAGACATTAATCTTATTATTATAAACTGATATTAGTAGCATGCTAGGATAAAAACATCGAGTTAAGTCAATGAAAATAAAACCATAATGTGTTTCTGTATATCACCATATTTTGTGCAACACAAATGTAATTTATATAAGCTACATTGTAAAGGAATAAATCTCCTTTACAATGTATTTATTTTTTGTACGCAAAAATAAAAAAATAAAAATAAAATGACATAATATATCATGAAAATATGTTATCTGCGTTCATTTTTAATGCATTACATTCTTTTACATTTATTAGATAACCTATTCTTAATCTTATACTTACTTTAGACGTAATAAAATATTTATTTTTAATTTCATATTTACAATTTGTGTCATACAGATGATGATGAAGCACTGATCTCAGACCTATTTAAAGATCACAGAATTGCTAAATGTATAGAGCTTTACAGAGGTCGACATCATTCAGGTATTTTTCCCCCACTCAGTTTATTATCTTTCTGTAAAGTTTTCATTCATATTCTGAAACATATCTGAAATGATGCCTATTAAGCTGTGATGTTAATGATAATTATTGGCTCATTTCAGATTTGTCTTGTGTTGAAGATACGCAAGGGAACCCAGCCGAGAAATTGTTGAAAATTACAGAAACATTGTCTAGTGAGTATATCAACTACATCAAAATATATCGCTTATATCTTTCCAATTTTGGTTGGAAACTTAAAGAGTAATTTTATATTTCATAATTTTGCAATGTTAAAATAAAAGGTGGAAACAAATCTGTAATACAAAAAAAAATGTTTTATCTGCATTTCTTTTAAAAAGAAATAATCCTAAAAAAAAAAAAAAAAAAAATAGAAAAAAATAAATAAATGAATATAAAAATATAATCAATAATCTGTCACTTCAGTTTGTTATATTTAGGATTATTTTACAAAGACAGATTATGGTAGAGACCATGTTTTTGTATAAAAAGACTGAAGATGGAATTATAACTCACAGAATTTCAGTTTGAAGAAAATATCTGAACTGAGAGAGAGAGAGAGAGAGAGAGAGAGAGAGAGAGAGAGAGAGAGAGAGAGAGAGAGAGAGAGAGAGAGAGAGAGAGAGAGAGAGAGAGAGAGAGAGAGAGAGAGAGAGAGAGAGAGAGAGAGAGAGAGAGAGAGAGAGAGAGAGAGAGAATGAGAGAGAGAGAGAGAGAGAGAGAGAGAGAGAGAGAGAGAGAGAGAGAGAGAGAGAGAGAGAGAGAGAGGGAGAGAATTAACACAGAAGATAATACTATTGCATTTCAAAGTAAGTAATATTTAAAGGTTTAGGAAGATGGTATTTAACACAAGGACAGGTTATAAGTGTTACTAAATTTAAATTATTTTCTATTATTACAGCATCATCGACAAGCTATTTTGATAATTCTCTATGTGAAAGAAGTGAAAACATTAGTAACCAAAGTTTTGACTGCAACGGTAAATTTATATTTAGTAATATAAATTTAGATTGTAAATAACTTGGTGCTTAGTAATAGGAGTTTAGTCTATACTAGTGACTTCCCGTTAGTATAAGATATTTAGACTATAGCAATGACTTCGTGTTTAATAATGGAATTTTAGTATATAGCAATAACTTCCTGTTATTAATAGAAATTTCGAGTATAGCAATAAGTTCGTGTTACATATAACAAAGACTTCGTGTTTACTGTAACAGTTTAGACTACAGCAATGGCTTCGTGTTTAGTAATGATTTATTGACTAGACTATAGCAAAGACTTCGTTTTCAGTTTATATTTACTAAGAGACATTTAGATTATAGGAGCAATTCCATTTGTAGTAATACAGGTTAGACAATAGCAAGGACTCCGAATTTGTGTAAAAGCTTAGACTAGCAGTAACGTCGTGTTTAGTAAAGAGGTTTAGACTCTTACAGGAGGCCCATGTTTAGTCAAATGTTTTATACTCCTGCATGATATTCATGTTTTGTAAAATACGTTTAGACTAAATCAGTGATTTCATGTTTAGTAATGAAAATTTAGACTATGACTTTAAGTTCATGTTTTAATATTAAATATGTAACATATCAGATTTATTAGATGAATAATATTTGAAGAACATATTTTAATTAGAAATCAAGTCTCTGAAAATTCCAGTTAGTAATATGTGATTTGTTCGTTATTGGTATTTTCTGATTTTGTTCATTCCTCCTAACTCTACATAAGGAAACAAGTAACCAGTCTTTAATCTGATCTCTACTAAAGGTTTCACTAGTTGTGTTGCTTTATTTATTCCCAGTGTTCTCCTATGATTTATGCGTAGCCGACAAGCAGTTGGATGAACGAGCTGTCAGTGTCATTAATAACAGTGAGTATGTTTTCTTCTTTTCTGTTTTTTCTCAAATACTTTTGTTTTTGCTGTTTTTAAAAAAATAAAATAAAAATAAAAACATTAAGTATCTTCCAAACGTCTGACATGTATAGTTTGATGTCAGAGAAAGGTGTGAAAATGTAGATTTGATTTGTGAGCATACTGGATAAGACAAATAAGTGTGTTTTATTCCAGGGATCCAAGAGCTGTCAAATCTTCACAGAGGTTGTGAGAATATGTTGTATGTTAATGGCAGCATTAGGAACAGTCACATAGAAGTAAATAACAAAACAGAAATTTGGAACTGTAAGTAAAGGTTTAGTTCATACGTCTTTATGAAATAGATAAACGATTATTAATTTTCAGTATTTTATTATTATTATTATTATTACTAAAAAATTGAGAGAGAGAAACGGAAAGATAACAGAAAGATATAGAGATTGAAAAACGAGGAAGAAAAAGAAGAAGAAGACGAGAGAGAGAGAGAGAGAGAGGGAGAGAGAGAGAGAGAGAGAGAGAGAGAGAGAGAGAGAGAGAGAGAGAGAGAGAGAGTCATCAGTAAATGTCATGCGAACTTTCAAAATTACTAGCTTGAAAACTCTTTTGTTAAGCCACGTTAAGTTCCAAGAATCTAAAACTTTTAGGGAAGACAGCATTTTTCGCATTCATTGTATTTATAGCAAGCTCGTCATATCTTTTTCAAATCTGAATTTCCAGAATAATATTCCAAATAATATTCCAGAATAAATGAAACATAAATTAATCTGTAAGGTTGAATATTTTACATGCTTATTTCAGGTGTCGTACTTGTAAATGGCAACGACTTCCCTGATCCGCGAATTCCAGAAAACATTTGTGGTATGTATTAGTACATCAAAATATCATATTGTTTTACATATTGAAAGATAGTAACAAAAGCAATCTAGACATTATTTGCATTTTTTAAATTTTCAGCTGATTTAAAAATAAGAAGAGAAATAATAATAAAATAAAATAAAATAAAACAAATACAAATAAATTAAATAAATAAATAAATAATAAATAAATAATAATGATTATTAATATTATTATGATGATGATGATGATGGTGATGACGATGGTGGTGATAATCATAATTTTTAAAAGAAAATCAGATATTTTTTTGTTGTTTGTTTGTTTTTCTGGCACAAGAATGTATTGGTATATTTTCAGAACCATCTCAGACGACGAATAGAAACCAACTGGATTCTTCAGTCTATGCTAATGGTTCGATAACGAACAACAATATCAGAATACAATTTTAATGTAAGTTAACATTTTGAATTTTTAGTGAGAAAGAGTTTAACATATTTAACGCAGGGCCAGAACTACTAGATTGTCCGATTTCTGAAAATGATGACTGAAACAATCAAAGAAATGTTTATTTTGTGATTTTTGTTTCATCCGTGTACAATAGCAAACGCTCGTTAACTATTAAACATAATATAAATTTCATGAAAACAAATTATAACTAATATAACATTATGAACATTTGATAACAACAGGTAATACTTACAGAAATACATTAACTTTTCAAGTTAGGTCGTTCTTGTATCGCGAAAAATCTAATTGTTTTTGTTTTGTTTTTTGTTTTTATTTTTTATTCTCTTAACAAGTATATGGAGACATTTAATCAGATATTAAACCACATTACTGCAATGTTCGACGAAGTTGTTATAGTTAGTGTACATTTTTTATTACTTTTTTTTATTTACAGGTAAAACATAGAAAATATTTGAGATGAAGAAATCACAACATTGGATCAGCAGCAAGAATTTCTGAAAATGCAGATTTCCTAAGATCTCCTCATATATGTATTTAAAGCCATAAATATTATAATAATAATAGGAAAAAATTTAAAAATTAATTTTACTTTTCTATATTTTAAATATAAAAAATATTAATTTTCATGAAATATATGTACTGCTGTTACTGTCACTATTTTTCCTCATTCGTTCTCTTTGACTTTATTTGTCTTTGTATCTATCTGTCTGTATGTCTGTTAGTATTCAATTTTTGTAACTCACATCCTCTCTGAATTTTCACTTTCATTAGTCGAAAACCCATACTTTCCATTTATTTTACTTTATTTATATACTAACAAAAAGTGTGTTATATATTTGTAATTAAGTACATAAGTATTCTTAATGCATTTCTTGAAACATCTTTTAATAACTATTAATTAAGTCAAGAAAAATAAATAGTACTAAATTTGTTTTGATTACATTTAAAATTAATTTAATTAAAATCAAGTTCAATTGGATAGTTTTAATATAATAATAAAAATATAAATTGAATTTAACTCTGATAAGTATCATATACAATTACTAGGTACACAGATTTTGTTATTCGCACAATCAGTTAGGTTAAAATATTAATAATTTTTAATTAGTTTTACTGCGACATACATTTTTTAGTACGCATCTATCAGTTAGTGTTCCCTTTGTTCAGTAGTAATGAAAATGAATTGCATATTAAGTTTAAACAATTCCACATAAATAATAATCACCTCTTTTTTTCCTGTTCAATTTATTAATCATTTTATTTTATTTTATTGAATCATAAATTAGTTTGCTTATTATTATTATTATTATTATTATTAGTATTATTAGTATTATTAGTATTAGTATTATTAATTTTAAAATTAGGATGTAATTTAATTCGCTCAAAACATCTATCACGTAATAGTTGTAACAGAAATTAAGTGTTGGAAAGAAAAAAATAACAGTGTTTAAAAAATAGTTGTTAATTATGTATATATAATTATGTATATATAATGTACATATATATATAATTTTTTTTTGTGTGTGTTTTTTTTTGTGGGGTTTTTTTTTTTTTCGCTTCTTCATATTTAAAACAAACAGATATGAAGGCAAAATGCAGATGATTGTTAATCCAAAATTCATAAGATCTTTGTTCAGCCAGTTGTATCATTTTCTCTCACTGGCAAGATTACTTTTTTGAGACAAAGAATAACACCAGAAAATACATATATATATATAATTGTTTGTTTTGTCTTTCTGGTTTGTTTGTTTTTTTTCGATTTTTCGCTTCTTCATATTTAAAACAAACAGATCTGAAGGCAAAATGCAGATGATTGTTAATCCAAAATTCGTAAGATCTTTGTTCAGCCAGTTGTATCATTCTCTCACTGGCAAGATTACTGTTTTGATACAAAGAATAACACGAGAATATACATACATATATATATATATAATTTTTTTTTGTGTGTGTTTTTTTTTGTGGGGTTTTTTTTTTTTTCGCTTCTTCATATTTAAAACAAACAGATATGAAGGCAAAATGCAGATGATTGTTAATCCAAAATTTATAAGATCTTTGTTCAGCCAGTTGTATCATTCTCTCACTGGCAAGATTACAAGAATAACACGAGAATATATATATATATATATATATATAATTGGTTTTTTTTTTGGGGGGGGGGTTTGTGTGTTTTTTCGCTTCTTCATATTTAAAACAAACAGATATGAAGGCAAAATGCAGATGATTGTTAATCCAAAATTTATAAGATATTTGTTCAGCCAGTTGTATCATTATCTCACTGGCAAGATTACTGTTTTCATGCAAAGAATAGCACCAGAATATACATACATACATACATACATACATACATACACATATATATATATATATATATATATATATATATATACATATTAGTGTTGTTGTTTTGGGGTTTATTTTTTTCGCTTCTTCATATTTAAAACAAACAGATCTGAAGGCAAAATGCAGATGACTGTTAATCCAAAATTCATAAGATCTTTGTTCAGCCAGTTGTATCATTCTCTCACTGGCAAGATTACTTTTTTGAGACAAAGAATAACACCAGAAAATACATATATATATATATAATTGTTTGTTTTGTCTTTCTGGTTTGTTTGTTTTTTTCGTTTTTTCGCTTCTTCATATTTAAAACAAACAGATCTGAAGGCAAAATTCAGATGATTGTTAATCCAAAATTCGTAAGATCTTTGTTCAGCCAGTTGTATCATTCTCTCACTGGCAAGATTACTTTTTGAGACAAAGAATAACACCAGAAAATACATATATATATATATATAATTGTTTGTTTTGTCTTTCTGGTTTGTTTGTTTTTTTTCGTTTTTCGCTTCTTCATATTTAAAACAAACAGATCTGAAGGCAAAATTCAGATGATTGTTAATCCAAAATTCGTAAGATCTTTGTTCAGCCAGTTGTATCATTCTCTCACTGGCAAGATTACTTTTTTGAGACAAAGAATAACACCAGAAAATACATATATATATATATAATTGTTTGTTTTGTCTTTCTGGTTTGTTTGTTTTTTTCGTTTTTTCGCTTCTTCATATTTAAAACAAACAGATCTGAAGGCAAAATTCAGATGATTGTTAATCCAAAATTCGTAAGATCTTTGTTCAGCCAGTTGTATCATTCTCTCACTGGCAAGATTACTGTTTCGATACAAAGAATAACACGAGAATATACATGTATATATATATATATATATATATATATATATATATATATATATATATATATATATATATATATAATTGTTTGTTTCGTCTGTTTTGTTTCTTTTTTTTTTTTTTTTTTTTTTTTTTTTTTTTTTTTTTTTTTTCTTTTCATTTAAAACAAACAGATATGAAGGCAAAATGCAGATGCTTGTTAATCCAAAATTCATAAGATCTTTGTTCAGCCAGTTGTATATAAATAATTTATATACACACATAGGTATCTGAAACGTTTTTGTTTTTGTTTTTTTTTTGTTTGTTTTGTTTTTCTTCCATTTTGATCTATAAACGGTTTGAAGAATAAACAGAAATTATGCCTTCTTTTAAGACTTTTGTTGTTGTTGTTTTTAATTTATTTATTTATTCATATGTTAGTATTTTCCTGACTCATCCATTATAAAATTATTTTTTTTTAGAGAGAGACTGCTTTTACTAGGTAGTACCAAGCAAAACTGCATCTTCAGGATTGTAAATTTTAAAATAACCAATGATGTTCCAGGACGGTTAACCGCATCCAATCTTTTTTTTTTGATGTTCCAGGACGGTTAACCGCATCCAATCAGAAAATATCACCTGATAGATGGGTGTCAAAGGTGAAAGACGTGTAAGGGAAATAACTTTTCATTCAGTATTGAAATGTTCTTAGAATAATCTTCGTGATCTAAGCACTTTGCAGACGATTTTGTTCAATATGCTTGTATTATTATTATTACTATTAGTGTTTCCTAGATCCTTTTTAACACCGTTCTCGATAGGGAACGGAAAGGACGCAGGTAATTTATATAGATTATATCTATTTATTTATTTATCAGTTTTCCATGTATTTATTTACAGAGAATAAAAAGGAGAACACAAACAATAGGAACATACTGTTTAAAGTGATCTCATATCCATTAGAAACATACAGTTTAAAGTTTGATTTGAACATTATTTAACTTTTCTTTTTCATTAAATTACTTTGCTTTACAGTTTATTTTTTAAAAATGTTGAGGAAGAAACAAAGCAGATATAAATGTAAACTATTATACACATATGCATACGCACATATTTTTAACATAATCCACATAGAAGTCTATAATATCTTTTTCGGGTTTAGACTCGTTATAAATATTTGGTTGACTTTCTTTGTAATTTTTGAAGACACGTAATCTATTCTATAACCTCTCTCTCTCTCTCTCTCTCTCTCTCTCTCTCTCTCTCTCTCTCTCTCTTTAAAACAGAAAAAGTCCACAGTAAAATGTCAGTATCTGAACGGCGAGTCACTACGTACCGGTAGTGTCTATGTGAAACAAAGGTGGCGGTCTTAATGGGGCTACATGACCGTCAAACCTGTTACAAAACAGCATGGATCTGAACGCATCTCTAAACTGATTATTATACACGACGTACAGAAACACGTTGTACGCCGCACTGAAAGCTGACAGAGCAATCCGCACAAGATTGACAGGTCCGCTAGAATACTCAGCCCCATCCAGACCGAACACTTTCTCAAATAAAAAAAAATAAAAATAAAAATAATAATAAATTATGTAAAAGAATAAAAGTCATCTAAATCGTACCAGTACGGAAGGTTATCAGGCAATATTTCTTTGTTGTTATCTATAATAATAATAATAATAATAATAATAATAATAATAAATAATAAATAATTATTATTATTATTATTATTATTATTATATAAGGTACAATTAACGAAAAATCAGTGGTTTCAACAACACACATGCATTGTGTAATTATGACGGAACAATTCAGCTCCGTTCAAACGATGTCAAAGCACTTCTTACTGTAAACATACAGAGAATGAGAGATCCACGAATATTATGCAGTGCACTATTAACACAAAAGGCGCTTTACTCCCCAGTATTTTACAACAGTATCTTGGTGTTTCCGCTATAAGGATATCTAGGTCAATCTTTTCTTTTCGAGAGAAAGCTTTTTGTTTGACGGGTTAATTAATGCGTTATAACATTATGCACTGATATATTTAAAATAATTTCAGTTTCAGTTCTCGGTGTGCTATGTATATCTTATCTAGTCCCCTGTCACAAAACACCTCTGTTCACGTGATCCCTGGGTGTACAAACAAATATGGCGACAGTCAAAGGTAAGATATTCAACTAGATTCCGTTTTGATGCGGTTAAATTGCAAATAATGGATCCCACTTGTTTTAGAAAGTTAAAAACGTATATTAGTTTATTTTCATACTCCGAGTGATCAGAAAAGTCTGTCGATGACTTTTGACATCAATTAAGGTGATGAAACCACTAATTGCGTTTTAAAATTACATTATTCACTGTGTCGAGGTCATTATAATTGTGACTAACCACAATAGCTTTGATTGTCATGTTTATAACTGATTTTTTGAATAATTTTGTTTGACAATATTTTGCACAAAGTGTCTAAAATTCTAAAGAGAAATGTTTATGATTTTATTTTTTTATTATTATTATTATTTTTTTAATATTGATCTGGAATAATAGGATACGATGACAGAACGGCCATAACTTATACATTAATATTTGTAATAATCGTACAAGATAGTTGGGGCTGGATATTTGACTGTCATTTTTGTTTTGACAAGGAAATCAAATACGTAATAATAATGATGCTTCTTTGGAGTTAATTACGTAATGAAATAGCATTAGCAAGCCTTTCTCTCTTTTACTCAGTGATTTTACTGGATTTAACAAGAGTTTAAAAATATTCTTATTTCATTGCATTTCCTTTTTGCATATATAAATATATATATATTACTTTTTATTTTTTATTTTTTACAGGTAGATATCATTTCTCAACAACAACAAAAAATCCACAACTACTCTTGTTGCTAATGGCAACATTAACACGATCACAGTGAACAATATTAATACCAAGCATATTTGTAAGTTGATAATTTAATAAATTGTATATTAAATATTAAACAATCTGCTTTAGCACGTAAAATTATATTTATTACATTTTATTTTATAATGACTGACTTATTTAGCAAACCAGTATATTCTTAGGTTTCCTTTCAAAGAACCCCTAGGTTTGTATCATTGCTTGGGTTAAGAAAAGCTGTTTTATATTCTTTCATGTCTATGGGTAGGTGTTTATTAAAAGATTCTTTGTCGCGAATCAGTAAGAACATGGTTGTGTGTTTCCTCTCTGGAAGTATCATTATTTAATAAAATTAATGACTGATAAGTATTAAAGTCAGTGTTTCTAAATGTTGTATAGATATGTTCTTTGTATTTAGACACTCTCTCACCTATGTATATTTGATATATTGTTTTCAGTATTTTGTTTTGAATCCTTATTTTTCTTATTTTCTATAGATAACAACTGTCTTGTAACACAAAATGATGAGGATCAACAAGCAAGCTATGGTACCACCGGAATTTCTGATCAGGGTCAACAAACAAGCTATGATGCCTCTGGAATTAGTGACTGGAGTCAACAAAGAAGCTATGATGCCTCTGGAATTAGTGACTGGAGTCAACAAACAAGCTATGATGCCTCTGGAATTAGTGATTGGAGTCAACAAACAAGCTATGATGCCTCTGGAATTAGTGATTGGAGTCAACAAACAAGCTATGATGCCTCTGGAATTAGTGACTGGAGTCAACAAGGAAGCTCTTATGCCTCCAGAATTTCAGATCTAGATCAGCAAACAAGCTGTGATGTCTCTGGAATTAGTGACCAGGGTCAGCTAGTGACAAACAACATGATGCCTCTGAGAATGCATTTGAACAAACAAAAATGGTATGATGCCTCTTGAATTAATGACTGAATTCAACAAACAATTTGATATCTGAAGTTAATTTTATAATTTAATCTGATGCCTCCAGAATTTCATTCTAGATCAGCAAACAAGCTGTGATGTCTCTGGAATTAGTGACCAGGGTCACAAAGTGAGATACGACAACACTGAGAATGCACACACAACAAACAAATATAAGATTGATGAATACTGAATTTCATTATTTAATACCTGAGTGAATTTTATAATTTAATCTAAACTTAATATTTCATTCTCTCTCTCACACAGCCACACACCCACATACATAAACACACACAAACACACATACACACACACACACACACACACACATATATATATGAGTATGTGTGTGTTTCTATGTATGTATGTGGGCCTGGGTGTGTGTGTGTGTGTGTCTTTGTTTATGTATGTATGCAGACACACATACACACACACATAGACATACACATATATATATATATATATATGAGTATGTGTGTGTTTCTGTGTATGTATGTTGGCCTGTGTGTGTGTGTGTGTCTTTGTTTATGTATGTATACACAGATACAAACACATATACACTCACACACACACACACACTTCTGTATTGCCTGTATGTATGATTATGTGTGTGTGTGATGTTTTCAACACGAGAAAGCAAAACTTCGTTTGTCTTCATGTAAATTTATATTTCTTTCAGATGGCGATGTATCACTGATAGCAAATTTGAAACCTGGTATGACTGCAACATTATGTGTGAAGATACTTTGTAAATCAGCTCTGAAAACAAACAGAAAAGGGCAAAACTATATTTTTCTCATCATTGGTGATCTCACAGGGAAGATGCCAGTGATTGCTGCACATGGACAGGCAGTCTTTGTTCAGCACAAGATGGTAGCAGGAAATGTATATATTATGAACATAATTGTTGATGCATACTATTACAAACACATGTCAATGTATAGCTCTTACTTTACGATCAAAGGTGTCTTGAACACGAATAGTAAGATTGAAGCCTGTAAAGGTATGTATAGTATAGATGAAAAAAGGAATTGCTATGGTCAAATTATTGATGCATGCAAAAGCAGGAAGGCTTATGAAGGTTGTCCAAATATTAACTGCACTTTTCAGTTGGTTTATCTGACTAATGGCAGTTGTTACTTTTGTCCCAATTGCAAATCTAAATTCAGTGAACCACAGAAAAGATTTAAGATCTTTTTCAAAATAATGGATCTGGAAACAAATACACAGTTTGCTGCATTTGCTTTTCACAACACAGCCTGCCAGCTTCTGCATGTTCATGAGAAAACATTCACTGAAATGTTTTCTCCACAAGAACCACACCGATTCACCTCTCTCTTGAACAGAAATTATAAATTTACCATTCTACTCAAAGTTAACTCAAATACAGTACAGCACATAAGGATTCTTGAAGCAGATCCTGAAACACCTTTTAATAATTATTAATTATGTGTTAGAAAAATAAATAGTTACACATTTTTAAAATGATATCTAAAATTATCTTTAATTAAAATGAATTAAAAGTAAGAACAGTTTTTGATTTTTAATGTAATAATAATTTAAACAATAATGTAATAAATATGTAAATTGAATTTAACGCTAATAAGTATTATATACAATTACTAAGTATATTGATTTGATTTTATTATTAACAGAATCAGTTTAGCTAAAAGATTAATAATATTTGATTGTTTATAAATTTACCATACAAGCCTATATGTATGAATAATGTAACACGTGTGTCTTTAAATGAAATTCTGTTTCTTTGTTATTAGTGTTACTGAATCGTGAATTTGTAAGTACACTTCTGTCAGTGTTTTGTTTGTTCTGTACTACTGAAAATTAATTGCAACAATTAAATATAAACAATGTTACATAAAAAATAATCCTGTTCAATTTATTATTAATTTTTTAAATATTATTATTATTATTATGATTATTTTGTTGTTTTGTTTTCTTTCGTTTTTTCTTTCTTTTTTTGTTTTTTTGTTTGTTTGTTTGTTTGTTTTTTTGTTTGTTTTTTCTTGGATTTCCTTCATTTCTGTCACAGTGATATATGAAATATTTTTAATGAAATATCAAATTTTTGTTAATACTTACTTTACTTTGTTATTATTTAATTAATATTGTCATTTATTTAAAATATTTAATTTGGATATGTACGGTGCATGTAATAATATTTAGAAATGATCCTAATATTTAACTTTGTTACTAATCTATATTTACGACCTTGTGTATGATTAGTAAAATTAATGTGCAGCTCTATTTAAGAGTTTTATAAATTTATAAGAGAGAGAGAGAGAGAGAGAGAGAGAGAGAGAGAGAGAGAGAGAGAGACTGCTTTTATTACGTAGTACCAAACAAAACAGTATGTTCAGTATTATAAATTTTAAAACGTATTTACGTTTTGCTATGTTTTCAACAAAGTGTCGCTTTATGTTGTATTCAGAAGAAAAAAAAAAACAAAGAAAAAAATTAAGACTGCGGAAAAAAAGGGTAAAAACACAATCTGATCCCCCTACCTGATCAAAAATAGACCATTCTACCCAATCGCAAATCACCTGCGGTTAACCGTAGCCAATAAAATTTTATCAAACTGTAAACAGCAGTCAACCAATGATGTTCCAGGACGGTTAACCGCATCCAATCAGAAAATATCAGCTGATAGCTGGGCGTCAATCTTCTAGGTGAAAGACGTGTAAGGGAAATAAATTTTCATTCAGTACTGAAATGTTCTTAGAATAATCTTCGTAATCTAAGCACTTTGCAGACGATTTTATTCAATATGCATGTATTGTTATTATTAGTAGTAGTAGTGTTTCCTAGATCCTTTTTAACACCGTTCTCGATAGGGAACGGAAAGAACGCAGGTAATTTATATAGACTCTATCTATTTATTTATTTATCAGTTTTCCATGTATTTATTTACAGAGAATAAAAAAATGAAAACACAAACAATAGGAACATACTGTTTAAAGTGATCTCACATCCATTTTCGTGATCTGTTCACTTTGCAGATAATTTTAGTCGATATGTTTATTAAATAAGTTATTATTATTGCTATTATTATTATTATTATTATTATTATTATTATTATTATTATTATTATTATTAATTATTATTATTATCCTTTTTAACAGCGTTCTCATATTTAATTAATATAGTGATTTATTTACAATATTTAACTTGGATATGCACGTAATTTTATTTAGAAAATTATCCTAATATTTAACTTTGTTACTAATCTATATTTACGAGCTTGTGTATGATTAGTAAAATTACTGTGTAGTTTTATTTTATAGTTTTATTATCATGGTGAAGGGTTTTTGCTGTTCGTTATCACACAAACAATTTGCAGAATAAACAAATTATGTTTTTTTTCTTCAGATTTTTGTTGCTGTTGTTACTGTTTTATTAGTTAATCAGTTAATATATTTACTTACTTTCTTATTTATTTATTTATTTATTTATCTTTTAATATTTCCCTGACTCATTCATTCAAATAATAATATATTTTTAAACCCTCAGTAAAGAACGAATATGCCCAAGCACACATACATACATACATACATACATACATACATACATAACTCACATATTAAAAAGTAAAGAAACGAGTGTTTATTAAAAGCATTTGAGAGAGAGAGAGAGAGAGAGAGAGAGAGAGAGAGAGAGAGAGAGAGACTGCTTGAACTACGTAGCACCAACCAAAACTGCATTTTCAGTATTATAAATTCTAAAATACATTCGCGGCTTGCTGTGTTTTCAACAAGTATCGTCGTATGTTGTATTCAGAAGACTGCGGAAAAATAGGGTCAAAACAACAATCTGTTCCCCTACCTTTATCACAAATAGACCTTTCCAGCCAATCGCAAATCACCTGCGGTTAACCGTAGCCAATAAGATTTTATCAAACTGTAACCAGCAGTCAACCAATGATGTTCCAGGACGGTTAACCGCATCCAATCAGAAAATATCACCTGATAGCTGGGTGTCACTGTTGGAGGTGAACGCAGTGTAAGGGAAATAACCTTTCATTCAATGCTGAAATGCTCTTGGAATAATTTTCGTGGTCTATATACTTTGCAGACGATTTTATTCAATATGCTTGTAAAATGAGTTATTATTATTATTATTATTATTAGTGTTTTCTAGATCCTTTTTCACAGCGTTCTCGATATGGAACGGAAAGGATGCACGTAATTTATGTAGATTCTATTTATTTATTTATTTATTTATTTATCATATTTTTTTTCATTTATTTACTTATTTATTTATTCATTTATTTATTTGTCATTTTTCCATTTATTTACTTATTTATTTATTTATTTTTTTTTTAGCATTTTTTCATTTATTTACTTATTTATTTATTAATTTATTTATTTTTCTGTTTGTTTATTTATCTATTTACAGGGAATTAAAAGACAAACTAAAACAACAGGAACATACAGTTTAAAGTTTGATTTGATTTTTATTCTTGGCGTCCCTCTTTTACTTTTTTCTTTTCATTAAATTCTTTAGTTTTACACTTTATTTTTTAAAAATGTTGTAGAAAATACAAAGCAGATATAAATATAATTTATTATATGCATGTACACACGCACACACGCACATGTTTTTAACATAATCCGCATGGAAGTTTATAATATGGTTTTCGAGTTTAGACTCGTTATGAATATTTAGTTCACTTTCTTTGCAAATTTAAAAAGATGTGTGTTGTCTATTATATTCTATACCAACCAATCTCTCTCTCTCTCTCTCTCTCTCTCTCTCTCTCTCTCTCTCTCTCTCTCTCTCTCTCTCACTTTAAAACACAAACAGAAAAAGTCCACAGTAAAATGTCAGTATCTGAATGGCGAGTCACTACGTACCGGTGGTGTCTATGTGAAACAAAGGTGGCGGTCTTAATGGGACTACATGACCGTCAAACCTGTTACAAGACAGCATGGATCTGAACGCATCTCTAAACTGATTATTATACACGACGTACAGAAACACGTTGTACGCCGCACTGAAAGCTGACAGAGCTATCCGCACAAGATTGACAGGTCCGCTAGAATACTCCGCCCCATCCAGACCGAACACTTTCTGAAATAAAAAATAAAAAATAATAATAATAAGTTATGTATAAAGAATAGAAGTCATCTAAATCGTATCAGAATTGAAGGTTCTAAGGCTTTATTTCTAAACTGTTTTGTATAAAGATAATAAATTATGACACAGGAGACTACTGCAACTATCGATTATTATTATTATTATTATTATTATTATTATTATTATTATTATTATTATTATTCTGAATGCACCTTTTCATATGTTAGCGCATGTCACGGTATTTGATAAAAGCTTCGTGGAGCAGTGGTCGGAATGGTTTTACTAAGATATTTCTCCATCCACCCTTTTCTGTAGGAAAATCTACATCGTAACAATGAAATACACCTTGAATGCAACAGTATTTTAAAATTATTTATAACCTCTGGCATAAATAAAATTTCTTTCAATAAATATTTCATCTCTTACGACAACGAGATCGTATCCAGACATTAAGAAATGAAGAGTCATCAGATTCGTCACATTATTTAAAATATTTGACCTCCCCCAATTTCTGATATTTTAGTTCGGTTCTTGTTAACTGTAATAAGCGATATGGTGAAAGAAATGTTAGTATGTCATAACGGCTTCTCAATTAAAGGGAAGTAACTTTTTTTTTTTTTTCTTTTTTTCTTTTTCTTCCGCATAATGAATTCATTGAAACGATTTCTTATCTTATGAATATAGCTTTATTACGAAAGAATATGCATCAATTAATGGAAAAAGAGGGCGACTTTTTTTTTTTTTTTTCCTTTTTTCGGTTCAGAATATTCAACAAATGTCATTAGATTAAGCATTTTCGTATGTATAATTATTTCGGAAAAATGTAATTTTTGAAGTGATACCATGAGAAGAGATCGATCTCAGACAGTTAAATCCTTGTAATATTATGCCGAGTGGTTTTGAGTATCCCACAATACAGCCAAATACTGATACGTATTATAAATTATTATTATTATTATAATTATTTTTATTATATTTATTGTTATTATTAGTATTAGTATTAGTAAGTAATGTTTAAAACTGATTTAAAAGAAAAATATTAAACCACAAGACTATCAAATACAATTATCATAAAATCATCATCATTATGACGTTATCATCAATATGATCCGGACATTATTGACATCAGGATGAATTTTAATTTATTATCTTATCTACCATCTGAAAGACGCCACCACCATAACTCACCACCAGCACCATCATCATCATCATCATCATAATTACAAACATCTTGGCCAGTATTATCGTGATACTATTTTTCAAAGCCATCATTATCGTCGTCATCTTTACGATGATCGTCATTAACGTCAACGCTACAATCTTCATCATGGTCATGATCATTATAATCATCTACATAAACCTTGTCATCACCAACATCATATTTATCATCATCAGCAGCAGCAGCAGCAGCATCACCATTATCATTGGTAAAAGAGGAAAAACGACACTTACAGCAATAACAAGCAGAGTAAAATACGGGGCCCACGAAACGGCAAATAGAGCGGTTGCTATGACAAGCAGGTGTATGATTTTCATCTTTTTAGCTGCCACCAGTCGCCTCTGATGTGTCTCTTCAGCCTCTTTGCCAATCTTCCACACAAATCTGAAACCGAACAACATAAATAAACAATCAGATACACGATGAATACGAATGGAATGGAATGGAATATATACATATAATGTATATAGGTGTATGTTTTTGTGTACCTTTGCATGTATGTATTGATATATATATAGATAGATACATTTGTGTGTAAATAAGTGTCTCTGTAATTTGTATAATGTGTATGTATACAGCTGTTTTGTGTAAAAAGGAAATGACAGACAGAAACCCCTTAATTCCGTTTCTTATTTCAGTAGTTAGGAAATACAGAACAAAGACAATTTTTAATGTGCTGTTTCCCAAACAGAAGGAAATGGTCTTTGATCAAACAGATTGGCAGGAACGGGAAATACTTCAATGAGAGCAAGATCATCAACATTATTATGTTGTTGTTATCTTTTTCTTCTTGACAGTTTTTGTTTTTATTTTTTATTTTAGTTTTGTTGTTGTTATTATAAATGCTATTATTATTATTATTATTATTATTATTATTATTATTATTATTATTATTATTATTATTATTATTATAGTTGTTGTTGTTACTGTTGTTGCTGTTGTTCATATACGTCATATTATTATTATCATAACTATCATCATCATCATCATCAGCATCATCATCATCATCATCATCATCATCATCATCATTATTATTATAATTATTATTATTATTATTATTATTATTATTATTAAAACTCCATTAAGACAATCTCAAAAAATTTCACCTAACAACCACGATGCAGTTGGAGATGATCATCACCAACGGTATTAAATAGGCGACAAAAACCAACATCAGTCCATTGGTGACCGAATACGTCGTCGACGTCGTACTTCCGCACGTGGTGTGCGCGTCGGACACGTTGTGGCTTGGGCCGTACTCGACGAAGGAGGAGTACTCGAAGATGGTTGGGATGCAGACGCAGAAAGACCCCACCCAGATGGTCGGGATGACCACCCGCAGAACACTGGCTGCACTCTGCTCTCGACAAAACACAATGGCTTTTCTCCTTTCGAACGAGATGACCACGAGCGAATAGATGGACACCATGATGCAGAAGATAGGCGCAAAATTGACCATGCTGCAAACGGCTGGACCTGCAAAACGCAGGAGAATAAGACAAGGCTAGTTGTTTAGTTAAAGATAGCAACATAAGAATAATATAATAAAAAAAAATTATATTCATATATATATATGATGAATAACAGTGGACTGGATAATGCATATTCGTACTTTACTGAGGGTTTAAAAATATATTATTATTATTTGAATGAATGAGTGAGTCAGGGAAATATTAAAAGATAAATAAATTAATAAATAAGAAAGTAAATAAATAAAGTAACTGATTAACTAATTAAACAATAACAACAGCAACAAAAGTCTGAAAAAAAAGCATAATTTCTGTTTATTCTTCAAACCGTTTGTGTTTTGTCACATACAGACTAACCTACATTTATTATCATCAT
Source organism: Chrysomallon squamiferum (assembly GCA_012295275.1). Taxonomy (NCBI): domain Eukaryota; kingdom Metazoa; phylum Mollusca; class Gastropoda; order Neomphalida; family Peltospiridae; genus Chrysomallon; species Chrysomallon squamiferum. The sequence goes on from CM022679.1 coordinate 22,648,287, forward strand.
CATCAATTATTATAGTATTCTCGAGCAAAGAATTAACATGTGTACATGTGTGTGTGTGTATAATGTATGTATGTATGTATGTATGTATGTATGTATGTATGTATGTATGTATGTATGTATGTGTAAGTATGTATGATAGTGTGTACCTCAGTGCTTGTAATTATATACATATACCTTGCACCTTACCCGTCTTGTTTGTTTGTGTATGCATCTAAGTCTGTGGAAGAATATGTTATTCTGTCAGTTTTTTTAACATAGGATAACTTAATCTAACGTTTCTCAGAGTATTCCATATTCGCTGACGTTAATGACACGATTCAGTGCGACTGTTCAAACAGAAACTGGCGTCTTTCTGCCATTAACTGCGACAACGTCTTCCTCATCACTGATCTCTGTATGCATTCAGATAATTATTACACTGAAAGTCTGCCTAATGGTACTCACAACTGATCCATTGATATTAAGAACTAATTAGAGTCTTTTTTACAATTTCCTGCACTTGCGAGAAAATTCTACACAAATATTAACAGATGAGAGATGTTGTTCTTCTTTTTTTCTTCTTTGACTTCTTAGGGTCTCTTTCAACATCAGCTACTTCTTGTACCAGTACCGCTACTACTACTGTTATCAACTCCACTACAACTACTTCTATTATCACTATTGTTTCTGCTGTTGTTACTGTTATTACTGATACATCTATTTCTGCTACTGTAACCGCAAATATCATTGCTTCTTGTCATTTATTGTTATTACTGATACTATTTCTAATGTTACTTACTATTTCTTGTCATTTACTTATCTCTACTATTACAACTGTTACTTCTATTATTATAATTATTATTATTATTATTATTATTATTATTATTATTATTATTACTAATGTTGCGGTTATTTCTACTTTTACTACTACCACTACTATAACTGCTGTTTTTATTTCTACTACTAGTAATGCTATTGCTATTATTACTAATAGTAAGTAATACAGTATTTTTGTACTACTATTGCTAATATTAACTATCACTGTGTACCTATGTAATAATGTGTAGCAATAGAAGTAACATTGACAGATAGGCATAGTATTTATTTCTTCTTGTATTATCATCATCATCATCATTATCATCTGCCTTTAATAAACATAAAACCAGATAAAACAGTATGTAAAATCGATGAGTATGAGAAAAGTAAACAGAAAGAGAGAAAAATAAAGGTAAAGAGAGAGAGAGAGAGAGAGAGAGAGAGAGAGAGAGAGAGAGAGAGAGAGAGAGAGAGAGAGAGAGAGAGAGAGAGACAAATGCATATTTAAAACAAAATATATCATAACATTGCTGAAACACGAGAAAAAAACAAATTAATTAAAATGACCAGTGATGAAATTTGGAAATTCGAGAAGAAAGAAAACCGGGTTTTTAATCCTCCATGGACTAACGGATTAGTACTGCACTCAGATACATCACCAGGATTTTAGATCAGACCGTCTTTGATTAGGGATTATAATAATAATAATAATAATATTGATGATGATAATAATTATAATAATTAGAACAACAACAAGAGAAACAAAAATAATAGAAATAAAGCAATCATCAGCAGCAACAGCCAAAACTACTATAACAGTAATCATGACGATGATGACGACGACAAAATTAACAACAGCAATAATAATAATAATAATAATAATAATAATAATAATAATAATAATAATAATAATAATACAGTAACAGTAACAACAACAACAACAATAATAATAATAATAAGGACAACTAAAGCAGCAGCAACAAAATAAACACAAAATAAATGAATAAAAACTTCATCATCATCAACAATTACAACAACAACAACAACAACGGTAAGAAGAAGAAAAGACTAATACGACGTGGATGGTGAAAAATAAAGATAAACACCTAAAAACTTAAAAAAGATAAAACTATAAAAGAAAACCGCGACAAATGCTATTCTGACAAACACAGTTTTCTTACCTTCGTAGTAATTTCCCGTATGAGAAATGTCGTGTAAATTCTGCGGCAAAACAACGCCGGCCAAGATAATTTCGCTCACAGCAAGGTTGCTGATGCAGATGTTAGTGACATTGCGCATTCTCGGGTTCCTGATGACAACTGCGATGACCATGACGTTGCTGATGATGGAGAACAACATCATCAAGCCAACGAACACGACGAATGCGATAAGGCCGTCTCCTAAAGCCATTTCTGTGTAGTTTTTGTGTTTACTTAAACATACAGTCATTCAGTTATTTTATGTATCACTAGATTTTTGCTTTCAGCTGCTTGTTAAAATGTCCTGTTCTGTCATGATGGTTGTGTGTTTTTTATTATTGTTGCCGTTGTTGTTGTTGTTGTTGTTGCTGGTTATTTTAGAAACCAAACACGTATGCAAAAGAGAATGAGAAAAACGAAAACAAATAAAATATAATAAATAAATAAATAAATAAATAAATAAATAAATAAATAAACTAAAAATCTTAATAAAACTAAACCAAAATCATTTCACAATTCACTGGTAAAACGTCTTTCCAATTCTTATTTGGCATCAGTTCAGAAATCCCACCAAAAATATATATCCTGTTTTCGATAAACCTAAGACCATCATTCCTTTTTTTCTCTCTCTGTCTTTTTGTTGTTCTTCTTCTTCTTGTTCTTATTTATTATTATTATTATTATTATTATTATTATTATTATTATTATTATTATTATTATTTAAACAAAAAAATCACTTTTAGACAAAGTAGTCTGCGTTTTGACGAGGTCTTAAATAACTATTGGTTTTCACCGATTCGAAAGACAACCAAAAGAAGAATACCTCCAACCTTTGCGAGATAAACCTGACACAGCGTATACTAAGCTCTTCATTCATCATCACCTTTCATTCTGTCTTTGCCATCAAATCCTAGTCGTCTTTCGGCTTCTAACTGACTAACATTCTGACGAATAAAAATAACAAACTGGAGCTGAGGCCAAGTTTCCAGCGTCTCTTCTGGACTTCATACGTTATGGTCATTTCAAAGGTACTCCGCGCTACACTACACTATTTACTGTCATTTCGTGTAAAAGTGTATCGATTTGGCATTTGGACCTAACTGCACGTAAGCAGATCTATCAGGCGAAAGAGATTCATATGCATTGTACTTTTCTAACTGCTAATACAAACGACTGTCAATATCTGTTAAAGTGAAACGTTTCCCCATTGATAAAAATTGTAATAGAAAGCTATTTATAAGAGCTAAAAATTAGTATTGGAATTTCTTCTTTTCTTATAATTGTCAAAGTAAGTGTTTATCTTCGTCTTAGGTAAAATGTTTCTGTATTCATAGAAGTCATAAATGATAGTTACAGTAATAGGTTAACAAATGTAAATAAATAAATATTAAGGAATAAAACATGCGTTTTTAACATATATACCTGTGTATTAAAAGAAGAAAAAAAAAAAAAAAAAAAAAAAAAAAAAAAAACCAGTCCTCTAAAAGATACCCAAGTTTCAACCAAAGTATGTACTAGCATATTAACATATATTAACAGAGTATTAACATGTGCAATGTCACTGTATTAACATATGTGTAATGTAAGTCTATTAACATATTTGTAATTTCAGTGTATTAACATGTGCAGTGTCAGCGTATTAACCTCCGTATGTCACTGGTTTGACATGTTTATAAGAGTAATGTATGCATATTAACCTGTGCTTAATGTCATTGTATTAAATGAATAATGTCCGCATATTAACCTGTGCTTAATATCAATGCATTAAAATTTGTTTTGTCAGCGTATTAACATGTTTATAATGTGAGTGTGTTAAATGAGTAATGTCAGTCTATTTACATTTGTGTAATATCAGTGTATTTGCATCTGTGTAATGGCAGTGCATTAATGTATAATGTCAGTCTATTTCATAATAATGTTTAGTGTCAGTAATATCAGCTTATTAACATCTGTAACGTCAGCCTATTAACATATGTCTAATGTCAGCATATTTACTGTGTAATAGCGGTGTATTAATACACGAGTGATTGCAGCGCATTAACATACATGTAATGTCGGTGTATAATCATAATTATGTTTAATGTCGGGAAACAATCACATACATACATTCATACATACATATATAGATATGCACACACACACACACACACACACACACACACACACACACGCATCTGGGTGTAACCAGACTACAAGGAATAAAAAATAATTTCATTTCGTGGGTTTCAGTGATTATTTTAGTCGTAAAGCGAAGCTGTCACGAATCGAAGAAACTGGTTTTAATTTGACTGACTGGATGTAAGAACAGTTTTATTTGTCTAGCTAGTTATTTACCATTTAGTGTACTCGTTCAATAACACTGAAACCTAATTTAAAAAAAATATATTATTATTATTGTTATCTTTGTTATTATTAATACTGTTATAATAGCTAGTAGTACCACTTCTGCTGCTGCTTCTACTAGTAGTATTATTACAACAACTACTACTATCATTTCCCGTGGTGCAATATTTATTACCTAAACCTATACTACAACTAATACCATTGCCAATGCTATTACTACTATTACAATTGCTAGTATTACTGCTACTACTAATACTACTACAGCTATTACTCCTAACATACTACTACTCCTAATATAACTATTTCTATTACTAGTACTGCCATCATACTACTTTCATCGATATATCTATGATCAAAACCTATAATATTACTACTACAACTGCTATTAGTACTACTACACCTACTACCACTACTATCATTACGACCACCAATACTTATACTACTATTACTCTGTTATTATTTATTACTATATTAATAGTAATACTATTACTACTAATACCAATACTTATACTTCTATTATTCTGTTATTACTTATTACTACTATACTGCTGCTACTACTACTACTACTACTACTAATATTAGTACTATTATTACTACAAACACTGATAATGGTACCACCACTACAATTATATTACTACTATTCCTATTACTACTATTACTACTGGTAGTATTACTATTACTATCACGTCCACTACGGCTATTTTTATTACCAAAATCTATACCATTACTACTAACACTAACATTACACTACTTTTACTATTGCTACTACTAATATTAATACTATTACTACTAGCACTCCAAGCACTACTGTAGTTACAACTACTAACAGTACTACTACTACTATTGCTACTACTACTGTTACTATTAGAAGTACTATTACTACTACTATCAGTTACAAAAACCTTTTCTCCTACTGCTACTACTACAATTACTGCTATTGTTACTACTACTACAGCTACTACCAAAAACTACTGTTACTACTACCATTACAGCTACCACCACTATCACAAACTACTACTACTGCTACCACTACCATTACTTCAACTACTACTATTGCTACTACTGTTGCTACTACTACTACTACTACTACTGTTAATGCAATTACTACTACTACTATTATTATTATTGTTGTTGTTGTTTATGTTGTTATTATTAGTAGTAACAGTAGTAGTGGTAGTAGTAGTATTCGTTACGATCATCATCGTTATACTCAACTATCTAAGGTGATCTGAAGGAGATCTACAAACATAAATGTAAAAAAAAATCAAATCTTCCATGTAATTATTTTAAA
>CM022679.1:22658914-22668914 GCA_012295275.1 Chrysomallon squamiferum
GCTTGATGAAGAAACAGAGAAACATGAATAAAATTCTGTAAAATCGATCTAGGTCACTGAACACGTGACACTTATCAATAAGGTTGTTTTCGTGTGCGTGTTGATGTGGTTGGGCGTGTGTACGTCTCCTTCTGCGCATGATCATTTATGCATTCACGCATAAATGACCATACCCGAAGTTATATATCTTTGTAGATAAGCCTAATGTAATCCAACATGCATAATTGTAATGTAATGCAATATTATAACATTCGAAAAGTAATAATATCACGTATTTCACGTTACTTAACGTAGCAAAAACGTCGGTAACGTAATTTGTGTAAAGTAATCTAATGTAACAAAATGTGCGTAACAATATTCGGAACACAGTGACTGTGACGTAACGTAATTTAAAACAAATTACGTAATACAACGTAACACAATATGTCTAATACGACAATGTAAAAGAATATACATAACATAAAATAATCAAATTCAAGTTAATATAATATAACACAATATTACATTGTTTTGGGGGGTTTAATGATGTAAAACAATATTTTATCAGTGAAAAAAAAAAGTAAAACATTAAAACGAAACAGAGACACAAAAATTATTTTAAACCTAAAATAAAATTGGTTATAGCTACATATTTTTCTCACGGATCTTTTTTTTTTTCTTTCCTGAAACTAGAATTTGATTTATGAAGAGAAAATAATCTATCTCTAATATGTAGGTAAAACCGACTTATAAAGCATTAGAAAACGTGAAACATTGTCGTTCGTGCATTCAGAATAACAGAAAAAAAATATATCAGAAGTCATTAATATAGTAATCGAAAAGATTAATAATAATGTTAGTAAATAAATAAATAAATAAATGATCATTCCTGTCTCATTATCTGCACTATTGTTGGCAAACGAAATTAATACAAAGAGAGACAACTCTTGATTCCTCTATCAGACGTCTTGAAAAAAAAAAAAGGAAAAAAAAGAAAACAACGAAAAAAAAAAGAAAATAAAGAAAGAAAGAAAGAAAATATTAGTTTTAATTATTGCTTTTTGTCGCATGACACTAATGTCATTATGGTTAAGAAGATAGGTTTAAAAAAACAAAACAAAAAAACAGCAGGTTATTAAATACGAAATGACAGGAACGCGCCTTAAAGTGTGTTTTTGATGCTCCGAAGAAATAGTCTCAGTACATTCTACAAAATTCCAAGTTACGTTCTTTTCTTCTTTTTTTCTTCTTTTTTCTTCTTTTTTACCCATTATTATCACTATTTATTTATTATTATTATTATTATTATTATTATTATTATTATTATTGTTGTTGTTGCTGTTGTTGTTATTGTTGTTGTTTTAATTAATTTATTCTTTTATTATTTATTTATTCATTTATTCATTTATTCATTCATTCATTCATTTTTATTATTATTTTATTTTTTATTATTCTTTTATTTTTTTATTATTCTTTTTCTGTCTATTTTTATTGAATAACAAACTAAAACAATATATCAGAAGAGACAAAATTATCTGGGAACATTTTCTTCACAGTCGTCAAAAATACAAATGCAGCTATGAGTTCGCCGTGTATTTTAGATCAGAAAACTTAATAATAAAATGGCGGATCGCTCAAAACAACACACAATACTGTCGCAGGAAAATACAAAAGAACGGCCTGCTTCGAGGGAAGTGATGATTACGCTCAGTTCTTCAGCAACCTTTTTAAAGATTATAGTGTTGGCCGAACGGAGAGCGGGCGATTGGGTACATACGTTCGAATCTCGTCGGCGGTATCTGACGAGGTTTGTGAGTTCGTGATTGAACTTCGTCCTCCTGTGTCAGTGTGTTCACGAATATTGTCTATGTGCAGAGTCTATTCAGACGTACATAAAACAGAGAATACTCAAATCTAAAATAAATACATACCTACAACAATAGATGCAGTTTCAAGCTAGTTTTAAATTTGAAAGTTTATGTATTGTTATATGTATATATTTATTTTAGATTTGAATATTCTGTTTGATGTACCCCTGATTAGACTCTGCACATAGACAATATTAGAAGGATAGGTAATAACCTCTTTATATATATATATATATATATATATATGTATGTATGTATGTATGTATGTATGTATGTATGTATGTATGTATGTATGTGTGTATGTATGTATGCATGTATGTAAAGTGCCACAGACTTTGTTATTGATAATGCCAATGAAGGGTTTATTGGCATTATAAGTATCTAATTCTGTGGCACTTTACTATTGAATATAAGTGATTAATTAGTTCTGTTATCATGTTCATCGCTTTTTGTCAGTTTTGGCAACACGCCTTTGGCAACAGAGCTCATGATACACACACACACACACTCATACACAAATGCTCAAACATACACAGACACTTTCATCTGTGCATCTTCGTACCCTTGTGTCTACTGTAATTCGTGCAAGTGTTTCTGAGCATAATTATGTTTCAGTATTAAAATCAAAGGTAGTTATAGATGAGTTATACATACATACATACATACATACATATATATATATACACATATATATACATACATACATACATACATATATATATATATACACATACATACATACATACATACATACATATATATATATATATATCAACAAAGGAAATAACAGTACAGAATGTAGCAAAGTTTCAGTCGCTTGAAATGAAAAGACAAAAGTCTTTAAGAAAGAAGCTGGACAGAACGCGTGAACATTCTTATTATATGTCCTCAGTTAACGATAATATTCCTCACTTAGTGTAAGTGATATGAACCCTTCTACAACAGAAGCCTTCAGCGAGGTGTTAAATGATCCGTCCACTCTGGTAATGGGTTTTACAATGTACTTCAGTTCTCTCTCTGTTGCCTGCAATCTCATGTCACACACACACACACACACACACACACACACACACACACACACACACACACACACACACACACACACACACACACACACACACACACACACACAGACACACACACACAAAGACGATAACCACTTTGGAATCTTCTGCTGCCAGTCATACTCGTATATTGATCGTGTATAAAAGGCTTGGACAATTTCTCAAATGACAAGTGACTTGCACATTTCCTGTTACAGTACGTATGACATAAGTCAGTCTATTTAGGATTGGTTTTCTACCAAATATAGAATGCTTTTTAACTAATGGAGATAAGGGGATGAATGATACAAAAAAAAAAAGAGAGAGAGAATCAAAGAAAACTCTGCTGAATTATGTGTTATTTTTGGTGTTTTATTTCGGCTGATGATTCCATGGTGTTTCTGCACTTTTGTTTCAAGTTTCGTTGTATTTGTTCTGTGCTGTTTTCAGATGATGACACTAACATTGGTTGTAGTTGTGTTACTTTGCTTTTTGTGTCAAGCTGTTGTAAATTAATAACACTTAAGATTTAATTTCCAGCGATATCCCAGTTATTATAGTTTCAGTATTTTGTTTATTTTATTTTCTCATTATTATTATTATTATTATTATTATTATTATTATTATTATTATTATTATTATTACTACTACTATTATTATTATTATTACTATTATTATTATTATTATTATTATTATTATTATTATTATTACTTTAATTATTATTACTATTATTATTATTATTATTATAGTTATTTATTTTATTTTGTTATTTATTTATTTTATATTTTTCACAATGAAAACTGATATAAATAAAAATCTACTTATGTTCATTAGTTTCAATAGTATATTTCTTTACTTCTTGTACTTTTTAAGAAGATGTGTTGTTTATTGTTATGCTGTATGTTTGTGTACTTCACATTTTAACAAAAGAAAACGTACAATTTACGATTTATTAAGGTATCACGTATATATATTTCTTTGCCCTAACTCCTTCATTTTCTATTTTCAGAACTCAGAAGAAGTCATCTGTTTTCTTTATCTGGAAGACTAGAATTTTATTTTTAATTAGGAATGAAACCTTAATATATTCTCTCGGGGTAAAACACAAAAATATATTTTTATAATAATATACCTTTTTTCTCTCTCTCTCTTTTTTTTTTTTTTTTTTTCGACTAACTATAAGTTATTTCTGGACACACTTACATACTGGCTGGAACTCTTCTAATAGGTCAGTGGTTTTCGTACGACGAATCGATCCTTCGACATAACGTACCAAGATGAACATTTAATAACCATCACTTTGGCTACTTTCGTTGAAAAAATGATCTTGTGTCTGAGGATTATAGTTGCATTGTATTGCAAATAATTACTGTTTCATTAGAAAACAATTAGTGTACATTGTTGAGTTTAAGCAATAACTAATTTCTGATTTACGACTTTTCTGATTAAAAACATGACAATCGTAGAATGTCGTGTTTTGGCCACAAAACAGTCGTAAACTATTACGTTTCATCATACGACTGTCGTAAACTATCGCGTTTCAGAAAAAAAAAAAAAGATATTCGTAAGTATGTGTTTCAGTGTACGACCACTGCAGATTAGTGCTTTTCCATCAGAAATCATATTCAGATTGAAATCACGAGAGTGGTGTATATTTCTAACATATCAAATTGAAAAATAAGTACTTCAAGGCACAACGGAAAGAAAACAAAATTCTCGTACAAGAAAATTTCAGACTGTCAATATTTACGTTCATCTAAGGAAATAAAATGATTCTCACGATCGGCGAAGTTTTCTTCATTGTGTTTATAACCTGCATGCTCGTCTTCTCCGTCGTCAGCAACATCCTCGTCGTGGTCATCGTCGTTAAGAATAAAACGATGCGTAACGTCACCAACGTGTGTATCTGCAACCTCGCTGTCAGCGACATCATTTTGGCAGCGTTCGTGTTACCGCAGAATCTTCACGACATTTCTCACGTGGAAGACTATTTTGAAGGTAAGAAGTTATTATTCGTATTATATATATGTGTGTGTGTGTGTGTGTGTGTGTGTGTGTGTGTGTGTGTGTGTGTGTGTGTGTGTGTGTGTGTGTACTTACTTTTTTATCGACGTATCTTCAACATTTGTAAGCTGGTCCCAATTTCTCTCCTAGCTGCACATATGAGAGATGACAGATAATAGTAACAATTTTCCTAAACGCGCATTATTCAAGCCATATTCCTTTCTTTCTAGTTCCCCAGCCAGCCTCCGATAATTTATCAAAGGCTTTCCTGTTTTGGGGAAAGTGCTTTAAAAATTTTCTTACAGCTATACAATATTGTTGTTGCTGTTATTATTATTGTTATTACTACTACTACTACTACTACTACTACTACTACTACTACTACTACTACTATTATTATTATTATTATTATTATTATTATTATTATTGGAATAGTTATTGCGATAATCAGGATATTTTTATTATATTTTTATTAGCATAATCATTATAATCATCATCATCATGATCATCATATAATGTCTATTGTCTGAATAAACAATGAAATATTAATACAGTGGATATTTTTAGAAATGCTTTAGCTCTCTGTTCATTAAATTAAATCTAACATCTCAAATTGAAATATGAGAAAGTGGAATTTAATGTTTGCTTGTATGGTTTTTAGTGTCTTTGTCTATGCTATTAAAAGTATCTGGACATAAACGTTAGTTCCTATTAATTAAATAGGCGTCCAGTTACTAAGTCCTATAGCAAAGCCTATTTAAAATCCCTTCCTACGATTTTCCATACAATACGTTAATATTTTATAAATGAAAAAAAAAAAAAAGACGAAATGATGACGAAGAGAGAGAGAGAGAGAGAGAGAGAGAGAGAGAGAGAGAGAGAGAGAGAGAGAGAGAGAGAGAGAGAGAGAGAGAGAGAGAGAGAGAGAGAGAGAGAGAGAGAGATCCCATGCACACCGTCATATGAATAATACTACATAAATCGATGTAACTATCTATACCTTGGGAATCAGGCTCTGTTATCGTTCTAATAATGGGAATAATGGGATCCTCCTTTTAACATTAAATGTATATATACACAATATTACTTTCAAAAGGCTTATCGAGTAACTAACTGAATATAGAAGGGAAAATTCTAATCTTTAGAATACGGATACTCGTTATTAAAAGAGCAATGGAGAGCAAAACCAACGCAGAAATCTTTAAATCTTGTAATTGACATATCAGATGACACGATGTCAAGATTTAGTCATGTACATAATTTGAATTGCTGTTCTGTTAAAACTGCAGCTAATCCTTATTCTGTAGTTGAAGAAAATTATATCACTCACCATCGAAAGTGTGTATCAGTATGAGAGAGCGTATGATATAGAGACAGACAGACACACAGACAAATTGAATTGTATATAGTCTAAGTTTATAAACGAAAGAGTAACATTATACCACAAACATACATCACCAGTGACGTTTTGTTTACAAGTAACAGTTTAGTTTATGTAAACATATCCACTGCCATTGTAACACTCATTACAACTCCAGGATTACGTAACTGCATTATTGTTTGCAACAGTTTTCGTTTAATTGAATTAACAAGCATATAAATGTATTAACTATCTACAAATTAGCTAAAGGACGTACTAGATGACAAAAGGTTCGTACTTGAAATCAACAAATAATTAATTAATATCTGTTTGAAGAAAATGAGTATTATTTTTGAAGAAAGAAAGAAAGAAAGAAAGAACGATCGAACTATCGATCGGAAGAACGAATGAACGATAGTCAGAGCGAACGACGGAAAGAAAAATAACGACCGAACGAAACAGAAACAAAAATTAGTGAGTAAATATAATTTTAAAATAGTAAGTTCAGCCGTTTTAAAATAGAAATGAATAATTTTCATTTTGTGTTTAACTCATTTATTTTTGTTCCATCTTCCATTTTTGTGTTCAGTGTACACTCTGTTAGATAATCTACACATCACAAACACAGTGCTCCACGTGATACAAAAAAAGAGAAGAATTATTTTCCTGTCACGCCAATGTTTTTTGGTTCTATGCTAAGATTTTGCAATCCTTCTGCGCCATTAAAACTGACGAAACCCTACAGTGCAGTCGCCACCTAATTAGTGTATAGTAAAATGTTAGCAACACTTCAACAGCTAGCCACGGGATAGATTTACAACGTATTCTAACATATGCACACAAACAAAACATAACTACTAGTCTGTCTATGTGTGTGTGTTATGTTATATCTGTTGACACCGGAATTTGCTGATAGATGGAGAGACAAAATGAGAGAGAGAGAGAGAGAGAGAGAGAGAGAGAGAGAGAGAGAGAGAGAGAGAGAGAGAGAGAGAGAGAGAGAGAGAGAGAGAGAGAGAGAGAGAGAGAGAGAGAGAGAGAGAGAGAGAGAGAGATTAAAAGCAACATTTTCTCTATCAGTTTATATGCTTCGTCCATTCATCTTACCCTTTGAATTCATGCAAGAATTTCAGGAACCATAACTGAAATAAGATATAATAATTGAGTTGAAAAATTAGCAACATCCTAAACAATATCATAATGCGAATAGGGCTTATATCCGTGGCCCACCTGAGAAATACCCCATGTCCAACCAGTGGACAATACCCCGCGCGTTCAGGACCACTGTGAGCCTATACTTACAGTACAGTGGCCCTTACTGTTTTGAATTTATTATACAATGAAATACCCGGCGTGCACATGAAACTACGTTATACACTAGCACGCTGCGTGACAGATTAGTTTCAGTGGTTCCCAAATACCCATGGAATCTTAGCCAGTGGCCTACCATAACTGTTGGTAAGTCCGGCCCTACATCTACTACTGCTTCTTCTTCTACTACTATGACCATTATTGCTTCTAACACAACGATGATAATAACAACAGCAGCAAAATCACCCTTATATTAATAACAGTAAACAACGATAACAGGGGACATCAAAACAAAACCTAATTCTGTGATCGGTGATTATCAGTAACCAAATCACTGGCATTTACTTTGCATTTCTCTTCCAGTATCATCTGTTACTGAATTTTCAAAATGTCATTCATTACGTAGATTCCAGCTTTTGATTTTGTACATGTTAATGCTTGTTACATGTCATTGAATCGTAAATATACAATTTACGGGAATGAAATAATCGTAATTGACTAATTTTGATTTGAAAATGAATGGCCTACAGTACCAGTGGCACTTATTGCAACTTCAAATCGACCAAGCAAGAGAGATATGGAACATAATACACAGCAGCAATCTGCTAATGGCAAATTACAATAAATATTAGATTTAACAAGAAAACGTACAAGTCTGTTTGTATTGACCGATTCATAGATGCGTGATTTGTTCTTTTGAAAAACGACAATTTGGATTCTGAAGAATTGGATAAAGTTTTAGGATGCTGATTCATGAGGATAATTAAGAAATAATTGTCTAAGGCACTGGTGATATTCTTTATTTTTTTTCTGATTATGTTTTCATTTAAAAGTTAAATGAGAACATCAGACAGTGAATAATGTTGATAAGTTTTCAACAGATAACTTAAATATAAACTATCAGAAATATTTTAAAGTGTTTGCAAGAAGTAGGTTTTGTAAAAATTATGTTAAAGTATTTGTGACATGCATTTTAAAATATTTGTGAAGAAGTATTTTAAAGTGTTTGCCAGTAGCTTTTTAAGATATAAGAAGACTTTTAATTTATTTGTTAGAATATTTGTAAGATCAGTTTGGAAGTTTTTGTAAGAGCTATTTTAAAGTATTTTTTATGAAGTATGTTAAAGTATTTGTAAAAAAAAAAAATATTTAAAATTATTTGTAAGATGCATTTTAAAGAATTTGTAAGAAATATTTTAAAGTATTAGTCAGTAGCATTTTAAAGTATTTGGAAGAAGCATTTTAAACAATTTAGATAAAATATTCAAAAGTGTTTATAAGAAATATTTTAAAATGCTTGTAATACATATTTAGAGATGTTTCCAAGAAATATTTTAAAGTATTTGAAAGATCCATTTCAGTGTATTTATAAGAAGTATCTTGTAGTATTTGTAAGATCCGTTTTCAATTGTTTGTAAGTATTTCTAAGAAGTTTTTTTTTTTAAATGATAGTAAGAAGTATTTTAAAGTATTTTTTTAAATATTTTAAAGTAGTAGTAAGATAAGTTTTAAAGTATTTGTAAAGAAGTATTTTGAAATTTGGTAAGATGCATTTCAAATTATTTGTAAGATGCATTTCAAAGTATTTGTAAGATCCATTTTAAAACATTTGTAAGAAGTATTTTAAGTATTTGTAAGATTAATTTTGAAGTATTTGTAAAGAAATATTATAGTATTATAGTATTTGTAAGTAGTATTTTACAGTATTTGCAAAAAAAAAATGTTCAGAAGAAATATTCTTAAGTATCTGCAAGAAGAATTTTAAATGAAAGTGTTTGCAAGAAGTTATTAGCTATTAAATAATAATAAACGAGAAACGCGAGAATATAAATCAAGATGCGAACATCATATTTAATTGTGTCACTTTATGTATACATTGTTAAAAATCTGTGCTTTTCTATAACTCAGGACTTACTGTTAATATCGTTGTATATACATACATACATACATACATATATATATATTCTGTGTGTGTGTGTGTTTGAGTGTGTGTGTGTGTGTGTTCGTATGTGTGTAACAGTGCTTTGATTGATTCTATAACAAACACAGACGGCTAAAAAGATCACAACTGAAGAATAATCTATAAAGAAGTTAATTAATTTGTACTCAATCGCTGACACAGTTTAATGTTTGACCTTATTAACAGGTTTTGTCGATATCGGCTTCAAGATAATAATACTTTTGAACTGTTTTGAGAATGTTTATTTAGTTTAAAAACTGAATTAGCTATATGTTCATGATGCTCTTTTGAGTTAAGATAAGTCGCATGAATAATCATCACTAGATCAAGCCTGTGCCGTTTCCCGTTCCAGACATTGTCCTAGGGCTAGTTTATACTTTTCGTATTTTTATGAATCTTCATACAAATGATGCTAATCCTAAATGCGTAATCAATTCGTTATATAAATGGTTGTGAAGTATCTGTTGTTAAATAA
>CM022679.1:22673914-22696414 GCA_012295275.1 Chrysomallon squamiferum
AATAAATATATAAATAAATAACAAAACCAACAAACGCTATAGATAACAGCATCAACAACCATAATAATAGAAAAAATATAACTATAACTACTACTACTACTAGTAGTAGTAGTAGTAGTAGTAGTAGTAGTAGTAGTAGTAGTAGTAGTAGTAGTAGTAGTAGTAGTAGTAGTAATAATAATAATAATAATAACAAATTAAAAAAAAGTCAAACAGACTGAAAGTTAAAATATCCAGAAAGAAAACAAATTACAAACAGATACACACACAAACAAAAAAAAAAAAAAAAAAAAAAGAAATGCACTTAGAAATCATTATCCAATATTCTAGGTTAATTGCATTATTATGTTCATTAAGCATCTCTCAAGGTTACATTATTTCGGTTAAGATATAAAAAAAATTGTTTGTTAATTACGAACACTACAAGTGCACCGAACATAAATAACCATTGAGATTATTATAAACACCGGATAAAAACAATCAAAGAAAAATAATATCTGTCTTTTATAACGATTCTGCATATTTGTCACATTGGACGACAAGACAGTTTTGTATTGACTGGTGAGAAATTACAGACTTCTGATGAGAAATTACTGCATACGGCAAAGTAATCATTCAATCGAATAATCCATGACCTTGATGAGCTTAGAACGGAGATGTAAAAACAGAAATGCGGAGTAATGAATATATATATACTACTACTACTGTCTGCAATGGACTCTGTGAGAACCGGCCTTTGTCTAATCCGGATATTTGTGTAAACAGCCATCATTGCGAAGTACAGTCAAGCTATCGATAGTCAGTTTACGAACAAAACACCTTCTAATCCGGATGTGCATTTTAATTCCGTTGTTTTATATCTGTAATGCAACTGCACTGCAAATGATAAATTCTTGTCCCTAACAGAAATGGTTTCTATTCTGCCATTTTCTTCTTTGCTATCAGATGTCCACAGGCCTTTATGTATCAAACTGCATATGCAAATAAATCGTGAGAATATTGTAACTCATACTTCATCAAGCTCTAAGGAAGTCCCAAGCAAATGGTGTCATGACAAAAAAGCAAACATTTTGCGATAATTTTAAAAAGCAGAAGCATTTGTTAAATGAAATATCAAAACAATTACAAGACTGCCAGTCAAGGGACGTTGATTCTGAATTTTTAAATAATATAGTCTCTGATATAAATGCTGTATTTATAACTGCAGCCAAAAAAACATTTGGGAAGAAATCCACCTATAATACAATAAAGAAACATCCTTATAATAAGGTCTAGTTTAACACAGCTTGTAAAGCTACAAGAAAGGAAATCAGGAAAGCCAGAAGAAAATTAAAACAATATGGTGGAAGTATACTGAAAGCTGACTTGATGTATAAAGAAATTCAGTATAAACAAACGCTAAACAGAGCTGTTAGAGAACACAGAATATCTGTTAAACAAAAACTGAAAATACTAAAAAAAACTTCAAATCCCAAAGAGTACTGGTCAGTTCTGAACAACAATAAGCAGAGACGGTCAAAAGCAGATGTGTCAATTGATTCTTTACTTCATTTTTTTTCAAAACTCTTAATAGTAAAGTTGATGAGTCTTTGCCTGATCATGTAACACCAGTACAAGAATTACACAGTCAAAGCCAAGAAACTACTAATGAGATTTTGAACAAGTCTTTTTTCAGCCAAGGAAATATCTACCGCAGCGGACAGACTCCATTGTAATCGATCAGCTGGAGAAGACTTTATTATTAATGAATATATTAAGTGTATACTATTAATATTATGTTATATTTATATGTAATGTTATTGTTTAATGTTACTCTTGACACAGCAATTATATCATCCGATTGGTTAGTTTGACTCATCAAACCAATATATAAAAATAAAGGTGCTCGAAATAACCCTGAAAATTATAGACCTATTACATTATTGAGCTGTTTAGGTAAAGTATTTACATCTGTACTTAATTCTAGATTAAATAAGTAAGCTGGATTTCGTAAGCATTATTCAAAGTCAGACCATATAGTTTCTTTATACTCGCTAATTATTTTAATGAACAAATGTAAAAAGATATTTTATTGTGCTTTTAAAGATTTTGAGAAAGCGTTTGACAGAGTCTGGAGAATTGGATTATGGAATAAGTTAATTAGATTCGGCATAAATAGGAAATGTTTTAATGTCTTAGTAAATATGTATAAAAATACTAAGGCTAAAATTACAACGAACGGTTTGTTATCTGATAGTTTTAATTGTGAAATCGGTTTCAGGCAAGGAGAAAATCTCTTGCCATTTTTATTTTCTGTTTTTCTGACTTAGAGGAATTATTTATAAATAATAAGGTATATGGACTAGAATCAATTATAGCCATGTTTAGTGAATAATTTCATGTTTATTTAAAGCTTTTTTATTCTGCTGTATGCTGATGATACAATACTGTTAGAACAAACACCGGACAATTTTACAACATGGTTGTGAACTTTGGGAATTTGCCAACTGTGGATTAAAGTTAAACAAAAAAACTAAATATGAATTTTTTGTAAAAGTTAATGAATGTTATTAAATGTATGGTTTTAAATTATTGAACTAGTAGTATCCCCTTTGTATTTTATAAAAGTGAGAATAATAACATTTTGGGGAACCTAATCTGAAAAACCCAAAAGAAGATTGTAACACATCTATATTATTTAATGCTATGTTATCGATTCTCCTTGGAACAAATCTGTAAAATAATTTTCCATCACTGTGGTTTTATAATATATTTGACAAACTAACTTTGAAAATGTTAAATGTTTACATGAATCGATATCCAAAAATTATATGATCAATTTCAATAAATTATGGAAAAATCAAACTGAAACGTCTCCAAAGTGATTAATTATAAAATTTAAAAATTGAATTGAAATTAGGGACTATGTTACCTGGCCGTAAAAAATGATAATGTCTGAACTAAATTTAGAACCCCTTTGCTAAATTTCTATAAAATTGAACGAATGGTCTAATATTTTAAGAGAAAACAGAATATGTCGTATCTGTAAACAAAAGGAGATGAATATCATTATATATTTGAATATAATGATCCATGTATTATATCGAGAAAATTCTCAGACAAATATTGAGACACAAATGTAATTTCATATAAAAATTTGTTTAACAGATAAATATATTTTATTAAAAACAATGAAGATGATGATGATAATGATGATATAATTTAATAATGTTAAATGGTTAATAATAAAACAACATAATAAAAATATTAATAATCAATATAATAAATAAATAAATGGAAAAACAAAAGAAAAAAACAACTCAAACCATGGGCATATCTCCAAAGGGTCAATTCAGTTTCGCTGTCCATATAAAATATGTGTGTGTGTGTGTGTGTGAGGCATGAATCTTTAAACAATATTTTATTAAAGGCCCTGTTTTAATCAGAAACAAAACATTGATGTATATATCTACATATTTAATTTATGTTTGTGACAATGGCGTGATCCATATGCAAAATAACACACACACATACATACACACACACACACATACATACATATATATAATAGATATATAGATATATATAGATAGATAGATATAGATAGATAGATAGATACACACACACACACACAAACACAGGCACAATGAAATATAACATAAATATAATATTACAAACCGACAACCCACAGCCAAATAAATCATATCGGCACTGTTATAATAATAATAATAATACAAAATAATAATAATAATAATAAGAAAGTGTTAGTAATAATAGTAATAGTAATGTGTTATAAAGTAAGTAGTAGTGGTAGTAGTAGTAGTAGTAGTAGTAGTAGTAGTAGTTGTTGTTGTTGTAGCATCAGCAGTAGTAGTGTTAGAAGTGGAAGAATCTACATTAAAAGCGGCAACAGCATTCTTTACAATGATCATCTTCTTCATCGTCATATTATTTATCATTTTATTATTCATTATCGTCATCATGATTATTATGGTGTGATTATTATATATTATTATTATTTATTATTTATTCATTATCACTAGTATTATTATTATCGTCGTCATCATCATCATAATCATTATTTTCTTTAGTTTTATTATTACCACAACTACTACTATCATTATTACTACTACTACTATTTTTATTATCAATTTATTATCATTATTATTATTATTACTACTATTATTACTACGACTACTGATACTAATATTAATATTAATATTATTATTATTATTATTATTATTATTATTATTATTATTGTTACTATTATTATTATTATTACTATTATTATTATTACTATTTCAGAAAATAACTGGTCACGATGGAGCCTGAAGAATCCGCCGGTGCCTTGAACCTCATTCGACTGACGTTGTCTGCGTTCAGCACGGCGTACAACGTTGTTCTCTACGTCATCTACAACAAGAACTTCAGGGACGGCTTCAAAACCATGTGCCCGCTATGTTTTCGTCAAGCAAGCGGCGTTGTCGCTCCATCTGTTAAACGTACGACTGAGGTTCCCACTTCAGAAAGCAGAGGGACAATCAGAGAGAAATAGTGTTTGTTTAATACGTTTGTACAGATATATAACGTGTTTGCATTCTCTTACAGTAAACGGAGAAAAGTATTTCGCAAAAGCCAAACGATGTATGGATGGTAGATTCAAGAAGAAAAGGAGAAAGAAGGAGCTGTGAACAGAAGGAGGTGGTGAAGGAGGAGGAGGAGGAGAAGGAGAGAGAGAGAGAGAGAGAGAGAGAGAGAGAGAGAGAGAGAGAGAGAGAGAGAGAGAGAGAGAGAGAGAGAGAGAGAGAGAGAGAGAGAGATTATTAGAATACATTTGTAATGATTCTGAAACAAAATTAACATGGAAGTGATATGTGAACTAATTTAATTAATTTCGTGCAAGTAAAGATTAATTTGTAAGTTGTGTTGTTCTTTTTAAAAAAAATTTAATTTTATATGTTAATTATTATTATTATTATTATTATTATTATTATTATTATTATCATCATTATCATCATCATCATCATTATTATCGTTGTTTCTATGTCCATTTTCATCATCAATACTGAATTTGACTTTTAATCGGTTCAACTAATTTCATGTCAGCAATATTATATTTTATAACGTTTCCTCGATGGTGGACAGAAATTGTGTTTGCCTCTACATCTAACAACTGCCATATTTTATAATAACAAAAACAGACAGACACACACAGAAACAGATATTTATAACTATAGAGATAAACTTTAGGAAGGCAGAAAGAGAGACAGACATAATTATTATATAGACAGACAGAAAATGGATGGATGGATGGCCGGTGAAGTGATATTAATATGGCTGAATGAAGGAATGAGATTGTGTCGATCGATGTCAGAATTATTTAGATTGAATTGCATCATGGTTTATTTATATTTATTCAGAAAATAAAAAAAAAAAAAAATTTTTATTGATACTTACATTTTTCGCTTACGGATATTAAGAGAAAAAATGTGTGTGTGTGTGTGTCTGAGTGTCTGTGTGTGTGGGGTGGGAGTATATAATAGAAGAGCTAAAACAGATGGGCAATATAAAATAATAAGGCGTCTCTAACAAAAATAAAATGATTATTGGTTTGTTAGAATAGATACAACAGAAAACGAAGACACGAGAAAACGCGTTGTAAATTTACAACTCACTTATTGTAACTTACCTGAGATTGGATTCAAAATGTAAAGTGAATGAATGGAGAATATAAAACTGATTTTACGACAGAGAAAGTGAATGCTTTCGTCATTCATATTACTCTCTCTCTCTCTCTCTCTCTCTCTCTCTCTCTCTCTCTCTCTCTCTCTCTCTCTCTCTCTCTCTCTCTCTCTCTCTCTCTCTCATTTCTTTTTATATCTTTCTGGAATCTCTTATTTCAACAGATATATTACACACACACCAGTTGATTGATTTTGTTCATGTGTTAATCTTAGAAAAGTGTACACCTATCTCTGGCTAGGTGTTGAACGGTTCCTAACATTTTCGTGTATAGACTAATTAGGTACAACACTGCTGGGCTGGCGAAGGGGGACTGCAAAATCTTAGCGTAGAACAATAAACTGTGTCGTGACAGGAAACTACTTCTTCTCTGTTTTGTATCACGTGGAGCACTGTGTTTGTGATGTGTAGATTATCTAACAGAGGGTACACTGAACACAAAAATAGAAAATAACTGACGTCTTCTGGAAAATGGAACGAAAATAAATGAGTTAAATACGAAGTAAAAACCATTCATTTCAATTTTAAAATAGATGATTTTAGTTAAATATTTTAAGATGATTTTTTGACTCATTAATTTTTCTTTGTTTCTGTTTTGTTTTTTCTTTTCTGTCTTTCGTCTTTGACAATCATTCATTCGTTCTTTCGATCCCTAGTTCGATCTTTCTTTCTCTCTTTCTGCAAATATAATACGCATTTTCTTCAAACAGATAATAATTAATTATTTGTTGATTTCAAGTACTGACCTTTTTGTCATTTGATACGTCCGTTAGCAAATTTGTAGATAATTAATACATTTATTTCCTTATTAATTCAATTAAACGAAAACTGTTGCAAAAGAACAATACAGTTATGTAATGCTAGAGTTATAATGGGAGTTACCTAATGGCAATAGTTGTATTTATGTTTGTGTATGATGTTACTGATGTATCGAGTTCAGATAATGTTTCGTTCCTATACTCAGTCTAAATAAATCGATCTGTCTGTCTCTCTGTCTCTATACCACACTCTCTCATACACAAACACACGTAAGTCAATCATGCATTATTCTGTAACACAAGAATCATATTATTATTGTAACTTCTACTACTACTACTACTATTATTATTACTACTACTACTACTACTAGAACTACTATTACTACGACTAGTATTGTATTACTGTTATTTTTCTTGTTAATCAAATTCTTCTTATTATTATTACTACTTCTACTGATACTCCTTCTATTAGTGTTAGTAGTAGTAGTAGTTGTTGTTGTTGTTGTAGCAGTAGTTGTTGTTTTAATACCAATAGTAATACTAGTAGTAGTAAATATCATTAAACATATTATTTTTTAATGTAAAATCATTATTATTATTATTATTATTATTATTATTATTATTATTATTATTATTATTATTATTATAAAAACTCACCTCTTCTTTAACGTTGTATACTCTATGAACAAGGCGTCCCATCTTTCCAAGACTTGGGTCTACCAAAGTAACATGAGACACAAATCTTATATGTAACACTAACATTATTACAATAACCACAGATATCACCGCTTGTATTTATCTCGACTGTGTTTTAATAAAGAGGCCTCACGATAAATCAGTGACATAAAACAATATATTTATAAAAGCTAATCTTTGTAGTTTCATTTTGTATAAATAACATTTACTTAGTAGATAATAGACATCATATATAAAAAAAATAATTAAAAAGAAATTAAAATCCGCATTTTAAATACAGTATAAAATATTACTTATTATTATTAAAGAAAAAAGAAAGAAAGAAAGAAATTATGTTAATACACAAATAAAAAGTACATCAACTTTATTTAACAAAACGAATGAAAATTATACCTTTAAATGGTATAATGTATAAATCCTAATGGAAAAATAAAAATAAAGATTTTTTTTTTAAATTATATGTACATTTAACAAAAGTCAATCATTTGTATGAAAAATTAATGTGAAAATACAAATAAACATGTTTATTTAACTAATATTTGAAGAATAATATTTGAGGAATTTATAACAATAATAATAATTATAAACAAGAAGAAAACTATCAATAAATAGCACATTACCAAATAACGTGTGCTGAACGCAAAATGAATGAAATATATATGAAAGCGAAATCTCAGTTCCGCCCATGCCTGACCTTTCCTATCGATTAACATAGCAAAGAATCTTTATTTATTAAACTTCCCATAGACAGTACATCTCACACCATAGGTTTCATTGAAGAGTACTGAGAAAATTACTGGAACGTAAAGGTTCTACAGAGAGTACAGAAGAGGTAACAAAACAATACATACGTGTAGAGAACAGGGACAGATAACTCCAACAAGATATTTCAACTCGTATGTTTAATATTTAAAACCTGTATCACCAAAGTATTCTGCATTACATTTTATTTTTCAGATAACCCTCTACCAGCAAAAATTCTACATACATTCTGTTTTCGACGTAAGATGCGTTATATCATAATTTATAATCCGTATTTGGAAACAGAGCGTAAACATATGTCTTTACCTTCAGTATGACCCCTTCCTGGCGTTTGTCATTGGTCAGTGAAGCGATCAATTTCACTGGGTCAGCCATGGCCAGATGAGAAGGAAAAGGACCAAAGATCTGACCATAATTAATGTCCGTCACAGTAATAACACCTATTGTGCGCTTCCTTCAGACAGTCGGCTGAAATTTAATATAAAATTTAACAATAAATTACTTAGATTAAAGCTATTTTTTTTATTATAATGGCCATAAAGATAAAAACTCACCCGCTTCCCTAAAACAAGAAAAAAATAATAATAATAATAATAATAATAATAATAATAATAATAATAATAATAATAATAATAATAATTCTTATTCTGCAGACATAAAGTGTTTAGTTGATAGAGACTTCTAAAAATAATGCATGCTGTTCTATGATTACTGTTTCGCGATATTAAATTCTACTTCCAAATCAAGATTTTTTTTCGCAGACAGACAGACAGAGGGACAGAGAGAGAGAGGAGTACAGAAGGAAACAAAGAAAGACATTTTATAATATATTAATCTGCTGCTATCATACAATAATTTGGTGAAGCCAAACATAATCAGGCTAAAATGCTTCTGGTCTGTACAATGTCGCTGACTCTGGTTTCTGTCGCAACAACTAAATTACTTTGTTGTTTTTGTTTTGTCTTTTTTTTTTAGTTTTTTTACGTGTCCTAGGTGTAACACAGCAGCTATGTCACAACCCAACGTCCTCGTTGGTGATTTGATGTGTTGCTGTTGTATACATCACTGTTGCTGTTGATAATGTAGAGCTGCAGCAGTTAACAACTGTTGTCTACGGGTGTATTTTAAATGTAGGTTTCATTTAATAATAGTTGTCTATAATATAATAATAGATAGATGTACGTTAAATGTAGGGTTGTGGACACGTTTTTCGATTCATTAACTACTGCACTATTTTGAAAGACGCCGCCTCTTTTTACTTTTTTTTCTTTCTTTTCTTTTCAAACGGTCACAATGGTTATTATGTCAGCACAGTGGTTTTGGGAAAAGGCTGGACATCAGTGACGTATGATTTGAGAAACTTCCAATTAGAATAGTATCGCACAATCTTACTGCCAGTCAGATGATGAACGATTCTTTCGCAGAATTCTTCATTAAAACAGAAAGCATATGATAAGCCGTACGGAATGCATTTAACAATGGGGGAAAAAAAGCAACTACTTCCAGTCTACTTCTTTTTATTCCTCCTACATGAAATTTCGACCAATCGAATCACGGTTTGCAGGCATCATTTCAACATCACGATCAGCTAATTCCGAATTTAGGCTTTTTGTTTTTCACTGAAGTCGTCAATGGCTATAAGTTTTCATTTTTCTTCGTCATGGAAATATATACCGACTTAATGAAATTATGTGCACTGGATAACTGCAATATCAGAACCTCCGTAACAAATTGATACTGAAATCTGAAATTTACAGATGTGAAAAATATATCGATATTTAGCGATATCAGAACAAAAAATAAAAAAAGAAAGAAAAAGAATTGTGAACTTTTTATTCTTTGTTGGAAGCGGAACTGAAAATCATATAAATTTTGTGAACTACAGAAATTAAATTATTCTTTCCGTTTGAATAAAATATGTTATTGATTTTCTATCAGACGAAACCGTATGAAAAAGCTTAAAAATATAAATTCAAACTTTCAAAACTATTACAACTATCAGTACAACTATTAGCACCAAAGCGGGTTTCGAAACTGCTACATTCGTGTAACTGCTTCGCGATTTGCAAAAAGCTGCCAACATTGTGATAAATTTGGACTGGACAAATTTGTGATTGAAGAATACCTAAAGGTAACTTAAGAAATCGCAATACGATGAGAAAAAAAGAAAATAATTAAAAAACATAAAAATAATTAGAACGATCTGCTTTTAAAATCATTGTGTATAGCCAAAGTGGATAATGGTTTAATTCTTTAGCTGCAGAATTGAAATTATTCTTTCCATTTGAATGAACAGGATCCTGTACGTTAAACAATCAGTAATTAAGCGTTTAAACTTTTTCCAAAGCAGAATTTCCTGAACTTGTGAAAGATTTCAGTATCAAGATGGTTTTGAGTAGCGGAGAAGCTTTGTTCATTTCGTTTATTACTATCATGTTAGTGTTTTCAGTCACAAGCAATTTTCTAGTCGTTTTCATTGTCATAAGAAACAAAAAGATGCGCAACGTCACCAACGTCTGTATCTGCAACCTCGCCATCAGCGACATCTTGCTAGCAGCGTTTGTCTTGCCGCAGAATCTTCATGACATTTCACACACAGATAACTATTTCGAAGGTAAGATTTGTTTGTTAAAGTAATACGATATACGAATATTAAATATAAGCAAACAGAGATATTACAGATTGTGAGAGTGGCACATAAAGATAAAGAGATGTAGACATAACCACATGGAAAACAGATAACAGACATTATTTTTCACTAAATAATAATAATGATTAATCTAACGGTATCATAATTCCAGACATCTTAATCATTTATTTACCTAACACACACACACACACAAACACATCCCTATATATCTATCTATGTATAGGTGTATATATACATATGTGTGAGTACTTATATACATTGATATAAATGTGTGTGTGTGTGTGTGTGTGTGTGTGTGTGTGTGTGTGTGTGTGTGTGTTAAACAGGGAGAGAGAGAGAGAGTTATGAAAAAATAAAGATGTCTGGAATTATGATAGAGCTAGTTAATGAATTAAAATATACATATATATCTGTCTGTCTGGCTATCTATCTATCTACCTATCTATCTATCTATCTATCTATCTATCTATCTATCTATCTATCTATCTATCTATCTATCTATCTATCTATCTATCTATCTATTTAGTTGTCTGTCTATCTGTCTGTCTACGAATATGTTTAATGATAAATATATGGCTATGAATTTGTATAAATGATGCAGGTGTTCATCTGTTTCTGTTTCCTTGTATATACGGTGTATGTACGTACTGATATAATCAATACCTCTAGCGAATCTTGAAATAAAACACTCCTGTGTTTTAGATAATTATCTGTATACACCTCTAGACATACGACTCTGAAAGATGTGCGGGGTATAGAGGCCGCTGTGAATACTAATTACTGGGAAGAAATAATAAAAAAAATGATACTTACTAATTATTTTCTTTTCTCTTCTTATTAAAAATAATTATATCAAAAAGAGAATGGACAATCTTGAAAATCAGCTGGAATTTTATTTTTATTTTATTTTATTTTATTTTATTTTATTATTTTTTTTAAATTAAGGCACTTTATTTATATTTCACCTTTTGTAGAACAAAAATTGCATTCGAGCCAGTTTCTCACGAATTATTTATGAAAATGCGAGGTAGCTGTTTTGCTTTCTACTGGAAGAGACACGTAACGATCTCTTGCTACTAACTGATAATCCTGTAGCATGAAGTAGTCGCTTGTTTTTTATGGGGTTTATTTTTTTCTTTCTTACATTGGTATTTATAAAAGAAAAGGTCCTGCTGATCCTGCAACTGTTAATGTCCTTTTATTCATTTTGATTCCTTCAATTCAGTAATTTATCATTCATCAATTCAGTCATTTGTCACTCATCAGTTCAGTCATTTATCACTCATCAGTTCAGTCATTCACCACCGATCACTTCGATCATTCAGCACTAATTCATTCTTCTCTCTTTCCTTCAGTCCATATTCATTCACTGATTCTTTGATATGTATAACGTTTTTTTTTTTTTTTTTTTTTTTTAGTTCTCTCATTCATTTTACACTTCTTTTCCTTTTCTCGTTTTTTTTTTTTTTCTCAAACAGGCGACTTTCTCTGTCGCGTCGTCAACTTCTTTCCTCTGTTCTGCATCCTGGTGTCCATCTACTCCATGGTGATCATCTCGTTCGAAAGACGTCGAGCCATCGTCCTCTCCTTGGACCAGAACCCAATGAAGATCATCAAGATGGTTCTGCCCGTGGTCTGGGTGGGGTCCTTCTCTGTGTGCATCCCCACCCTCGTCGAGTACAGCGAGTTCATCATCCTGGACCCCAGCACCAACGAGACGACGTGGAGATGCGGCAGCGTCTATTCCAACACGTACTCGCTCATCAACGCGTTCACGCTGACGTTCGTGGCCTACATCATTCCTCTTTTTCTCGTCGTCATCAACTACATTGTAATAATCAGGTAATATTTGTGATATGTGTGTGTTTAGTATATATATATAGACATTACAGTCAGGTGAATTAACGTTAATTGTTTTTTTTAATAATTATGCATTCTAACCTTTTTATCTTAAGTCAGTAACAAGTTATTCCCTATCTGTCTGTCTATCAGCCTGCGTGTCTATTTTTCTTGCTATATTTATACGTACACACACACACATTTTACACAAACACACACAGACACACATTCATATATATAAATGGTATAATAATGTTGTGTGATGTATACTTACTTAGGTACATCTGGAACAAGTGTAAACACGATGGAGCCACAAATCAGCGCAGAATGGTTGTAAAAAAGAAACTGCAGATTATTAAGATGATGGTTTTAGCAGCAGCATTTTTTGCCGTAGCCTGGGCACCGTACTTCACCATACTTGCTCTTGGGGTCAGTGTAAATCGACGCACGCACGTACGCACACAAACACGCGCAACCGCAGACTTCATTTTTCACATATTTTTTATTGTACAAGAATCATTGAGTTTTATTAAAATACTTCTACCGAAATATCGTTCAAATGCATTAGAGTCGTTAATTTTATGTCATCATCAAAGTTACCATTATCATCACGAGCATCATCCAAATTCTCTGCTAGCACTGATTTGTAGTCAACATGTGAACGAAAAGAAGAAAGATCATCATCATCATCATCATCATCATTATTATTACTGTTAATTTCAGAAAATAACTGGTCACGACGGAGCTGAAGAATCCGGTGGTGCGTTGAACTTGATTCGACTGACGCTGTCGTCGTTCAGCACGGCCTACAACGTTTTCCTCTACGTCATCTACAACAAGAACTTCAGGGACGGCTTCAAGGCGTTCTGTCCGTTCTGTTACCGCGTTCCCGCCAACACGGTGGCGCCTACGGAAGTGATTACAACCACGGCCGGAGTCATATCGCGAACGGCCAACTTCACCGAGATG
Organism: Chrysomallon squamiferum; assembly: GCA_012295275.1. Taxonomy (NCBI): domain Eukaryota; kingdom Metazoa; phylum Mollusca; class Gastropoda; order Neomphalida; family Peltospiridae; genus Chrysomallon; species Chrysomallon squamiferum. The sequence continues at coordinate 22,687,310 of CM022679.1, forward strand.
TAAGAACATCAGACAGAAACAGCGATTTAGCAGCATCTTTGTTATTTTTAAACGTTTTATTATCAGACCGACAGACCGACAGACAGGCCGACTGAAAACTGACATTAAAAAAACCACCGATGATGTATGTAGACAGGTGCCTTAATTACAGACAAATAGAAAAAATGAAGTCTGATAGGTTAACTGAGAATCAGAAAGGCAAAAACGATGTATGTGGATGCAAAGCACAGATAGATAGTCAGACAGAGGAAGAGATGAATGGATGGATGGAATCGTAGATAGACAGACAGACAGATATGTGTGAATGTGTTTTTTGAATGAATGTGTGTGCATGTTTGTGTGTGCGTCACGTGCATGTGAACGTGTGCTGCTCTTTGTGCGTGTGTGTATTGGTGTATAAATTACAATACTAAATATCTTGGAGTGACAAACATAAAGATAATTATTTACTCTTCTATGGCTATGTTTTTAATGTTTTATTATTTGTTTGTTTGTTTGTTTATCTATTTCTTTTTTCTTTCTTTTAATTAACCTTTTTTATTATATATGTATTTAGTAGTAGTAGTAGTAGTAGTATTAGAGGCAGTAGTAGTAGTAGTATTTTAGTATTTAGTTGTTGTTCTTTTAATATTTAACATAAAATAGGTTTATAAGAACGCAGTAGCCTGTAAGATACTGTGATTTAAATGTTAAGCGTTTACTTGGTACACCTATATAAAGACACTATATGCAATATATAACATACTAGATTTTGTTTTCTTTTTTAAAAAAGCGTTATGCAAGTTAAGACAAAAAATAATTTATATATTGTTCTGAAGATTCTTGTAGCACGTATGTAATATTCATTAGCTATAACGTCTTATTATTACTATTATTTTCTTCTTTTAATAACAGTTCATTCCGATAATACCTCATTTGCTAATTCTGACTGAACTTTGCCTGCACCAGGCAGTTGATAAGCTTTCTTGAATTACCTGGTATTAATAAAACAAGACTAAAGACAAGATTTGTATATGACACATTTCATTTACATTAATGACAATTTATACATTAAGATTATCTGCCGATTGGTGAATATTAATAACATAATGGCATGTATAGTTGGCTTTTAATTATCTATTACAATATTAGAAGGTTTACGGATATTTGTTTTTTTAATGTTCATATTTTATATTAATAAAAACCAGGCTTATCCTAACGGAGAAGATTATAAAATACAATATACACATTAAGGATATAATAAATAACGAATAGTTAGTTACAAAGGTCAAAGGTAAATACATGGCCTGGACTTTGAGTTTTCTTCATATTAAATGTAGAATATTTAGTTGGTTTTGTTGTCGACTCCTTGGTTTTCGAATTGTCCCTAGCGTACAGTAGATACAGTATACTTATTTGTTTTATTATTAAGAAGATTAATACATAAACGTATTGTCCATTACCATCAAGAGATTTTTTTCTTTTTTAATTAATCAGAGGTTAATTTGAATTAGATTCAATAGAATTTATCTTCGTTTTTCGAGCTTCTTTTTTCTTTCTCATTGTTATCGTCACATTTCTTTCTTTCTTTCTTCATTTATTATTATTATTATTATTATTATTATTATTATTATTATTATTATTATTATTATTATTATTTTTTATTTTTTTTTTTTTATTTTATTTTTTTGTTTTTTTTTCATTTCTGGAAAGTGATGAGATCTCAGGGCTGACAACTTCACAAAGTTAGAAAATCCTTTTAAAAAGCTGCCGTTCCTGAAATTTAAAGTTTAATAAAAAAATAAATAAATTTAGACTGCTAATTAGTTCCCAAATCAAGGATTTCAAATGCATCGAACAGTGACCAGACACGGCTGGTTTGCTCTGTTTGCAATGCCAGTTAGAAGTCATGTAAAAAAGTAAGCACATTACAAAACCGCTACAACATTAACCTGAGAAAAAAACTTATAAAAAAGATCGATTATTAACATGTACTTAGTTAAACAGATCAAATGTTAAGTTCATTATCATTACATAAATGGACAGAGATAAAAATGAAAAGGATTGTGATGATCTTCATCATAATAACAACAACAACAACAATTAATTAATTAATAATAATAATAATATAGTTTAAAATCAAGGTATGTCAAGTCGTCAGTTAGGTATTCACTTCAGTTTTTATTTGTATCCATAGTGGCCATCATAATAACCAACATCATCATCATCATCGTCATTATCACAGCCATCTTTATTCTTCTTCATCTTTAAAATTCTATTTCAGATACAACGTCCATGAATGCCACCTCGAAACGTCAGAGTTTTCGGTTTCAAGAAGCAGCCATTTTGAAAAGAGCGACACCTAGTTCTATATTTAACATAATCATTATAATGACTATACTTCCATTTAATGTTAACAAGAAATAAAAACAAATCTTTTAGTTGTTATTGTGTCTTTTTGGATTCGGAGATTTGCTATTTCTTTCATTTATTTCCGTAATAATAATGATGAGTGACGGTGATGATGATGATGATATTGATAATAATGATGATGACGTGATGATGGTGGTGATGATAACAAAAACATAAGTAATGAAACAAGAATAATTATAATTATAATAACAACAAAAATCTTGATGTAGTTGATGATCATCATCATAATTCATTTGTTTCTGACATACCCATATAGCCATTTAACAAAATGGTTAAAGTTTTAATATACTTCATACTTTCAATTCAAAAGAATTATATGAAATAAAAAGATGATAATAATAATAATAATAATAATAATAATAATAATAATAATAATAATAATTCTGAAACAGAAAAGAAAGAAAGAAAGAAAAACAGAAAGATTTAGAAATTACACAAAAACATACAGGAAATACGAATTAAGTAGACTGGTTTTCAATCTAATATATATCAACAGTAGTTTTAAAGAACTATAAAATTAACGAAACCGAATTTATTTGTGGAATGAAAAACAAACCCCATAATAATAAAAAAAAAAAAAAACAGAAATGTTCAAATATCTACTTCATTAAAATGAGATATATCATTTTGACTTTTCTTCGTTTCGTTTAAGCCACAGGTGAAGGGACATAACCCTTATAATCTTGTTTATATAACTGAATTATTTGCCCCTAACTGGCTCATGCCCGATCAGTGACTGAAAAAAGTCTGTACCGTTACAACTGAGTTTTATTGTATTGATGATGAAGACGATGGTGACAATGATGATATATCGTGAATAATAAAAATAATAATACACATAATAATAGTAATTAGTAGAAAAATGAGAACAAGATACAAAAGCAACAACAACAATAATAGTAATACTAACATTAAGAAGAAGAAGACCCAGTGATAATAATAGTAATAATAATAATAATAATATCAACAACAGCAAAAGCAAAAACAAAGACAATACACAACAATACTAAGATTAATATATTGATTAATAGTAGAATGATTAATATATTAGTAGCAATAGTTGTAACGAAATAATATCAAAAATAATAATAATTATTATTATTATTAATAATATCATCATCTTGATCATCATTATCATTAACATCACCACCACCATAATACCAATAATATGATAATAATAATAATAATAATAAGAAGAAGAAGAAGAAGAAGAAGAAGAAGAAGAAGAAGAAGAAGGAGAAGAAGAAGAAGAAGAAGAATTATTATTAGTATTAGTAGTGTTATTATTAGAATTGTTATTAATATTTATTATTACTATTATTACTACTACTGTTATTATTATTATTATTATTATTATTATTATTATTATTATTATTATTATTATTATTATTATTATTATTATTTTCATCATGTTCATTTCAAAGGTAGTTATATGTATTCTTCTGAGTGTAGAAAAAAAAAAAAGAAAAAAAAAGAAGAAGAGCAATATATAAAACATTCTTTACCCGTAAAATATTCTTAGTGAAAAATTCTTAACATACATCTAATACCTAAAATAAGCTGTCACTGTTTAGTTGTCTTTATAAGTGTATTTATTAACACATGGATCCCAACGCCAACAGGTGCAGAGATATTTTCGATCTGAAATAAAAATAATCTTCCTGGATAAATAAAACAAACAGGAAAAATATTTTTATCACCTGAGTAACAGAAAAAATATTTAGGTTTTTTATCAGTAACAAAACTATCCAAGCCTAGCAACAGACGAAGCGTTTTAATATTGTTTTGTCAAACTTTCTGCGCCTTGATAGTTGCCATGGTAACCAGTAATGCGGCTGTCGCAATGTCAACATGGGTTACTCATAATCAGAAATTAATGATTGTTTGAAAACGCGTTTCCTGTTACTAATATGAGAAAAATCAAGATTATAGACGGATATCTTTTAGATTTACGTTATTAGTCACAGCGGGGGGGGTGGAAAAATTATTTATTCTTTCTTTTTTTTAAATTTTTAGCTTCTTGATATTGTTACCTTGTTATTTTTTTACCTTTGTCTTGTTTAGGGAATTACGATGACCTAATTTGTAATAGTTAGTTTAGGGTAGATTAATACACATAATATTATATTTAAATGTGTATATGGATGTAGATGGACAGAATTAATATAAGTAGGCAGATAGGTAGAAAGACATATATATATATATATATATATATATATATATATATATCTGACTGTCTATATGTCTGTCAATTAGTCTGTATCATTATTTTTCTATCCTATCTGTCCATTTATCCATATATATATATATATAAACACACATGTACACATACATACACACTACGATCACATTCACTGAAACATGATCACGAGAAACTAATTAAAAAAAAAAAACACCCAATAATTAAACATATATTTACAATCCTAACACCTACTTGACCCGCCCACCCCCTACCACCCTCGCCCCATTATACACGCAGCTACTTCCATAAGTGAAGCTTAAGATCAGTAACCGAACGAGTATATATATATATATGTATATATATATAGATTACGTATTATTATAATCATCGTTCTCGGGGCCGAGTTATCATACACAGGGATGGTACAACGTCTGTACATCACTCTTACTTCTAGTCAAAGTCCTGTCACGATTCATGTCGAGTTTAACAATAACAAGCAACCGCGCGCATGACGCAGACTAGGAAGTCCAGAGTACAACGTGAGATCGGCTTACTGTTAACTGACAACAAGGTTAGCGTGGAAAACACTCGTGTTCCTGGGTGGGTGCAACACGTCGCAGAAATTTTGTGTATGAAAAAATACGTCGTAGTTTACACAACACGTACATCTTTGCTGTTTCTGTTTCTTTTTGACTATGTTTCTTTCATTTCCGCTCCTGATTATTCTCTCTCTCTCTCTCTCTCTCTCTCTCTCTCTCTCTCTCTCTCTCTCTCTCTCTCTCTCTCTCTCTCTCTCTCTCTCTCTCTCTCTCTCTCTCTCTCTCTCTCTCTCCATTTGAATTTTTTTTTATTTTAACTCCACGTCCGTTATTTTAATTCATTGTATTTATAATACATGTCGTATCCTATTGACATTATATCAATTCAGGATGTCTGAAGTGCGTTATAAATTTACATAAACGTGAGACACCTTTTTTTTTTTTTTCCTTTATTTTCCACTTAACTACTTTCCTGTTTGGTTCTGAATAAAATTATTGCTCTTTTAAGTACACCGTTAATAAATATTTCTTTACTCAGCCTACAAACATTTTTCCTTATTGATGTTTATCAGAAAATACGAAAAGAGAATATATTTAAAATATTATTATTATTATTATTATTAAAATAAATAAATAAAACACACACACACACACACACACACACACACACACACATAGGTAGGCCAAATATACAATATAGGTTATAATCTTCATATAAGCGATCTTCGTGAATATATAAACAAGGGATGAAAACCTATCCTGTGTGTGACATAAAGCATGTACCACCATCTGTTATATACAAATCGCGGAGCAGTGGTTGGAACGAGATATAATGATATGAACTCACCATTAATAATAATAATAATAATAATAATAATAATAATAGAATTGTTTGACATGATGATTAATATAATAATAATAATAATAATAATAATAATAATAATAATAATAATAATATATATTTTTTCGGCAGTTTCTAAATGTAAGTAAATACCTTCAAGATGACCGGTGTATTTTTGGACAGAAGTAGATATACGGTTCTCAAAAACAGTTATCATGTTAAACTAAGTGAAAACATTATTATTTATAAATGTACTTAAGGTAAATACATTATTCATAATCTCTCTCTCTCTCTCTCTCTCTCTCTCTCTCTCTCTCTCTCTCTCTCTCTCTCTCTCTCTCTCTCTATTTATCTATCTATCTCTATCTCTCTCTCTTCCTCTGACTTCTTTCTCTTTCTTTTTTTCTCTCTCTCTCTCTCTCACTCATTCTGTCTCATTCTATATATATATATATTTATCTATCTTTCTGTTACCACATTCTTAATTTCTATTAAAAAAAAAAAAAAAAAAAAAAAAAAATGTTATTCCTTAACACACCCATACTATTTAATTTCAAACTTTTGAATAATTCATTAGCATGCATTAGACGTAATTTAGCCGGTTATCTTATCTAGGTCACGTGACAAACCACGTCTCTGCCGCCCGGGACAGTCACAGCGCGCGCAGTGGAAGCAGGTGGAACGGTCTCACATCACTCTTAGTTTTTCCTTCGGCTTCGTCTCATTTCGGTGAGTAGCCAAATGAAATATTCTTTTTCTCTTTTTTTTCTTCTTCTTCTTCGTCTGTTTATTATTATTATTGTTGTTGTTGTTGTTATTATTATTATTATTATTATTATTATTATTATTATTATTATTTAAAGCCAGTGATGTTTTTTTTTTTCAAATTAATTTCTATTTAGTTAATAATATATACGCACGTATCCATAATGAATTCTCTCTCTCTCTCTCTCTCTCTCTCTCTCTCTCTCTCTCTCTCTCTCTCTCTCTCTCTCTCTCTCTCTGTATATATATTATTTAGTTAAAAATATATACACACGTATACATAATGAATTATATACATATGTGTGTGTGTGTGTGTGTGTATGTGTGTGTGAGTGTGTGTCTGTGTGTGTTTTGGAAGGTTTTTTTTTTTTTTGTTATTCTATTATTTCAACGAAAACGTTAAAACCCGGATGTTACTACCTGTTGTTTCCGACATGACACGAGGAGAAGCATAAAATCATATTAAATTTACATCAGTTTTTACATTCAATATCAGTTTTAGTTTTTACATTCAATATCGTATAAATAAAATCATATTAAATTTACATCAGTTATTACATTCAATATCAGTTTTAGTTTTTACATTCAATATCAGTTTTAGTTTTTACTTTCAATATCAGTTTTTATACTCAATATCGTATAAATAAAATCATATTAAATTTACATCAGTTTTTATACTCAATATCAGTTTTAGTTTTTACATTCAATATCAGTTTTAGTTTTTACATTCAATATCGTATAAATAAAATCATATTAAATTTACATCAGTTATTACATTCAGTATCAGTTTTAGTTTTTACATTCAATATCAGTTTTAGTTTTTACTTTCAATATCAGTTTTTACATTCAATATCGTATAAATAAAATCATATTAAATTTACATCAGTTTTTATACTCAATATCAGTTTTAGTTTTTACATTCAATATCAGTTTTAGTTTTTACATTCAATATCGTATAAATAAAATCATATTAAATTTACATCAGTTTTTACATTCAGTATCAGTTTTTACATTCAATATCAGTTTTAGTTTTTACTTTCAATATCAGTTTTTACATTCAATATCGTATAAATAAAATCATATTAAATTTACATCAGTTTTTACATTCAGTATCAGTTTTTACATTCAATATCGTATAAATAAAATCATATTAAATTTACATCAGTTTTTACATTCAGTATCAGTTTTTACATTCAATATCGTATAAATAAAATCATATTAAATTTACATCAGTTTTTACATTCAGTATCAGTTTTTACATTCAATATCGTATAAATAAAATCATATTAAATTTACATCAGTTTTTACATTCAGTATCAGTTTTTACACTCAATATCGTATAAATAAAATCACACATATCCATCGCTCGATGAGTTCAAATCAGATTAGAACGGTGAGAAAGATAATCAGCTTATTTGTGGGAGTTGGTTTCAGATATCAATGTTAAATCAAACAAACATCTATTTTCTTACAGTACCTTATCACGTACACAGTGGCTCTGAAGCGCTTTATAAAAATGTCAGATATTAAATTTATCATCTGTAATCGCTTGTTATCATTTTTTTTTTTTTTTTTTTTTTTTAATATTTAGTTTATACATTTGTGTCCACCTATCTGTCAGTTTGAGTGTTTTAGGAGGGTCAAATGTTAAGTTTTTTAATGTGTATTCGTGTATAATCATTTTTATATTGAGTGTATAAATTGCTTTCTCTCTCTCTCTCTCTCTCTCTCTCTCTCTCTCTCTCTCTCTCTCTCTTTCTATCTCTCTCTCTCTCTCTTTCTCTCTCTCTCTCTCTCGCTGTCTCTCTTTCTCTCTATGACTTTCTATGTGTCTATGTTTCTGTCTATAAGTCTGTATCACTATTTTTCTATCCTATCTGTCCATTTGTCCATCCATCCACATAATCCGTCTCGAATGACGTCACAACAGGAACCCTATGTATTATACACAATAAAACATAAATATAAATATTAATTACTTGATGTCAAGAAAAATCAAATACTTTTTTTTTAAGACGAGCAGTTATGTGTAAATAATATCGTAAATAATATTCGTCATTTTGCGTTAGTATTTTTTTGAAAAATGATATCAGTTTAAAACATTTTCGTTGTATCGCTAATATATATATATATTCTAAGCATCAGTTTCTTAAGGAAGATCTCTTGTAAATATCTGTTTCGTAAGTTTTCCTTTTTAAGAAAAATCGCTGTGTCGCTAATAAATACATTTTTACTGAGTATTTCTTTTTTATAAATAGTATTTTTCTAAATACCTATTTGTTTATAACTACACAAACGTATGTTTCTTAACGAAACAAAGGGTGAAAAAAAAAAAAATTAAGCACTTAGATGTTACCGAAAGCTAT
>CM022679.1:22701414-22703914 GCA_012295275.1 Chrysomallon squamiferum
TTCTTTCTTTCTTTCTTCTTTTTTTTCTTTCTTTTTTCTTTCTATCTTTTTTTTTTAACGACATGAAGATATATATCTTTATATAACCTATTGTTATAAAGAAAAAATGGCTGCGGGTTGTTCTGTCATCGTTAAAATTGACTTCATTAACGTTAAAGAAACAAAACATGTTTAAACCATAAAAATCCTTATAATAAGATAAACTGAACTGATGGCATTCGACAACCATTTCAACCAAATACTAGTAGCATTATTAAGATCATCATAATTATTAAGAACCACTATATTACCTTAATTTGTGTATAGTTTTATTGTTTGATTGTTCCTTCCAAATAAATAAGGTTTAAAATTAATTCAACGTCATGTTCAGTTAAAGGGAAATAACTCTTGTTCTCTTCACGATATTCGCCTGTTTATACAATTATGCCTGAGCTTGAGTAAAAATATATATATATATTAAAATTACTTAGTATAAAAAATCAATATTTGATTTGCTTACAATAAGGCAGAGTCTGTATGGACATATATGTATATATACATCGCATAGAAAATTATAATAATAAACAAAATGTAAAAAGCGTTTTAAAGCAAATTGGAAATTAAGTATGATTTCAGATACAGTGGTGGATGGAGTCAACACAAGGCACGAATTCCAGTCGTTGCCAGCACGAAAAAACGCAATAAAGACAACAGTAATAACAATTAACAAAGCATAATTTGTTCATCACTGGTATATTGTACAGAATAATCTAACTTTTACATTTTGCTTTTTTGTTTGTTTGTGGATATATGTTGTTTTTTCTTTTATTTTATTTTTTCTTTCTTACTTTCTTTTATTATTATTATTATTATTATTATTATTATTATTATTATTATTATTATTATTTTCTTATTTATTTATTTATTTTTTATTTTGCAAGCACAACAAAACCTCTAATAACAACAATTAATAACAATAATAAGAAACAACAATAATGAAGATGATGATGATGATGATGAAAAATGATGATAAAGTAAAAAAAGAAACATAATGACAATAAAAAGTGAAATAAAACCGGAAAAATGCAATTAATCCTGATAACGAAGTATTGGTTCTGAACTATCTAAGAAGCATTATTTAATCACGTGTTGAGCTATATACACATATATTCACACACACACACACACACACACACACACACACACACACACACACACACATACACACACACACACACACACACACACACACACACACACACACACACACAAACACACTTACACACACACACACACACACATACACACACACACTTACACACACACACACATACACACACACACACACACAAACACATACACACACACACACACATACTTACACACATCACAAAGACATTCATACACACACACACACACTTACACACATCACAAAGACATTCACACACACACACACACACTTACATCACAAAGACATTCACACACACACACACACTTACATCACAAAGACATTCACACACACACAAACGCACACACACACACACACACACACACACACACAGACACACTCACTCACATTTACAGCCATACATACATACAAACATAATTATATCGCAATGCAGGAGAAAAAGAAGATATTTCTCTATTGATTCACAATATGACACATTTATACATGCATTTTACCACAACACGATTTTTGTACAGTTTTTAATACAACGAAAGTAGTTTTTATATGCCTCAGGCTAAGGAAATTAGCCACGGCTACTACTACTACCATTACATTACTTCTGCTTCTACTGTTCCTTTATTACTACTACTACTACAGCTACTACAACTGCAGCTATTGCTACTATTACTACTTTACTAGTATTTCTACTACGACCTCCAAAAATGCTACTTTTACTGCTACTCAGCCTTACTACTAATAATAGCAAATCTAGTTCTAATACTAGTTCTTTTTCTCGAGTATAGTCAGTATTCTATAAAAAAAAAAAAAAAAAAAAAAAAAAAAAAAAATTAAAAAATTCGGTATCCTCCTCTGCGAGGAGCATTTGCTAGAACTGGAAATAAGTATTCTCATCATCCATCAACATCGTAACCTCACCCTGATTACAATCATTTGTGCATGCATTATCATCTAAATAAATGATAAATTTTTGTTTAAAAAAAGAAAGATAATAATAAAAAGAACAAAAAAAAAAATAATATAAAAATAATAGACATTCTCATGATAGATGTGTTCCGACCCAGCACAGTGGAAAGATTTATCGATCTGAAATGCCATCCATCGCAGGCCGCTGAGATGTTGCGTATGATAATCGATGTTGTCTCCGACTATCGATTTTTTTTTATTTCTCTCTCTCTCTCTCTTGCCTCATTCCGCATCTGATCTAGCTGTACGGGGTTGGTTCTTGGAACTGCTGCGTTCAACACAGTTGTTAATAGCAGACGACAGCAGCGTATAACCAACCAACCAACAGATTAAAAAATAAAAAATAAAAACAGGATAGGCTTTTTTTTC
>CM022679.1:22708914-22738914 GCA_012295275.1 Chrysomallon squamiferum
TGTTAAATGACTTTCATTAAGCCACACAAAAGAACTTGACTCGTTATTGTAGCTGAATAAGAATAATGTTTGAATATCGATTAACTCTAGAAATGAAATTAACAGATTACAGAGTAAAAATAAAATTTTACAAACATTAGCGAGGGATGAAAAATCTATAAAACAGACAAAAACTAAATCATTTTATTTCTTGTTCTTGATGCAGCATGATTTAATTCATTTGCTGCAGACTTTTCTTAAATTTTAATATATTTTTATTATTTTATTTTATTTTATTTGTTTATTTGTTTATATAATTATTTATTTTATTTTTGTTTTAACGTTATTTTATTTATTTATTTATTCATATTATTTTATTTTATTTTGTTTTCTTTTCCTTTCTTTCTTTCTTTCTTTTTGTTGTACATAATAGCAGTATTAACATATCCCATAATTATATATAAACAACATCTAATAATATTCAGTAAACCATATGAACTATAATTAAATATAAACCATATATGCCATTGTTATTCAAAAATTATAAACACCAAAATTATATAAACATTATCATTATATAAAAGATAAATATGTATACGTGTGTATATATATTTTAAACCAATTTGACAAAAAAATATTAAAACTAATTTATTACTTCATTCGCTTTTTATTTACTATAACACATTTCAGTTCTATAACAACGTGGTGCCTTTAACTATAATACACATTGTTATTTCATGTTACAGAAAAGACGTAAATCTGCCAGGATTTCTGGGTGAGCTTTGAATGTCTGCCGTTCCAGAGGTGAAATAAGGTGGAGAAGAACAAGAATGGCTGTGACTATTTAGAAGAAGAGATAAACGTGTTCACATGGGGATGTTTGGACAGCTGGTCACATTGCTCTCCTTGGCTGGTGTCCATGGTTTGTAGTTCTATAGTCTTTCGTGTGTGTGTGTGTGTGTGTGTGTGTGTGTGTGTGTGTGTGTGTGTGTGTGTGTGTGTGTGTGTGAGAGATTTGTGCATGTGTGTGTGTGTGTGTGTATGTGTGTGTATATATGTATACATTTTGTGTGTGTGTGTATATATGTATATATTTTTTATGTATGTCAACTATTTTGATTTTTTATAATAATATTCAGTTACCTCTTCTTTTATTATGTCTCCTTTCTCAACACACACACACACACATACACACATTTAAATATATAAATACATACATATATATACATATATATACCTATATACACAGATTTACATATACGTTTACATACATACACGTATATACGCAATACATATATGTACACGTACACATTGCATTATTTATCAATGCATATATAAGTGACTACTACTCTAATGATGTCTGTTGTTTAGGTTTGCTGCCCTTACCGTACGACTGTGGACCTCCGTACTTCACGATTCCGAGATGTCAGGACCACCCTGATGGATACGGGTGCGCGTGTGGTCCTGGATTTCACTGGAACACTTTCAGATGCATGTGTACGTACACTTTCTTCTGAAGTGTCTGAAATCTTATTTAATTTAAGATCTTCAAAATATTGTATTAACTATAAATTGTTAACGAATTTTTTTAGTGATCGTGTCTATAAATGGATGGTTATTTAAGAAGTTGAGTTGAAAGAATGAGTTCGTGTACAGCTAACAGCTTTACTTTAAATTAGCTGGTTGAATTTTTTTGTTTTTTGTTTAAGTTGTGCTATTTGAAATGTTAATTATATTAAACTTGAATTGAATGTTTTGTTTTAAAATAATAATAATAATAATAATAATAATAGTAATAATAATAGTAATAATGGCAATAATAATTATTATAATTATCATCATCATCATCATCATTGTTATTATTATTATTATAATTAAAGTGAATTTAAGCCCAAAGCTTCATTCTGAAGTAATGACTGACATTAACATCGACCAGGTAAATAATTCAAAACACAGCGATAAGGGAAAGAGTCTAATCATTTATTCTGCAATACTCTGAATCTACAGTTTTATCTGAAAAAAACCTCCATTGTTTCAGCCTCATGTTTGATTTCCACATCTTTAAATGGAAAAAAAAAAATATTTAAGTTCCAGCTGTTTTAATATTGTTTCAGCATCATCTGTTGACTGTAGATTTCCATAGCTTTATTTGAATAAAAAAAAAACACCAACATAAATAAATGAAAAATACATTTTTAAAAGTTCCAGCTGTTTTGATATTGTTTCAGTATCATCTATTGACTCTAGATTGGCTTAGCTTTATTTGAATAAAAAATAATAATAATTAAATAAAAATAAATGTTTAAAAGTTCCAGCTGTTTTGATATAAAATCTATTGACTCCAAGCTTTATTTGAATTAAAAAAAACCAACATAAATAAATAAAAAAAAACATTTTTAAAAGTTCCAGCTGTTTTGATATTGTTTCAGCATCATCTATTGACTCTAGATTGCCATAGCTTTATTTTGAATAAAAAAAAAAAACAACATAAATAAATAAAAAAAACATTTTTAAAAGTTCCAGCTGTTTTGATATTGTTTCAGCATCATCTATCGACTCTAGATTGCCATAGCTTTATTGACATGAATAAATAAAAATACATTTTTTAAAAGTTCCAGCTGTTTTTATTGTTTTGCATCATCTATCGATAGACTGCCATTTGAATTAAAAAAAACACGCCAAAAACAGCATAAATAAATAAAAAATACATTTGTAAAAGTTCCAGCTGTTTTAATATTGTTTCAGCATCATCTATCGACTCTAGACTGCCATTTGAATTTAAAAAAACACCCCCAAAAAAACATAAATAAATAAAAAATACATTTTTAAATGTTTCAGCTGTTTTGATATTGTTTCAGCATCATCTATTGACTCTAGATTTGAGTATAAAGCGGAGGCGCCGGCGAGGTACACGCTGCTGCTCGACAAGGCATTTCCAGAGCTCTCCGCCTTCACAATTTCCTTCTGGATGAATGTTAGCAGTGGCCAGCATCCCGGGACCATACTGTCATACAAGGAAGGGGACACAATTAATCTCATGCGTATGATGAGCGGCCCGACCCTGAACTTTGAAATCTGGGGTCAGAAAGAAGACATGGGCGTGGAACTGCATCCGGGGGAATGGTATCACGTGACCTGGACGTGGACTTCAACGAGTATGTTTTTATATATTTATTTATTTATTTATTTTGTTTATTTTGTTTATTTTTAAATAATAATTATAAAACGTCTTCTATTCGTAGTTTTTTTCACTAAAGAAATACTGAATGGTATTTGTTACAAAAAAAACCTTTTTATTAAAAAGACTGTACATGCATCTCTCTCTTTATTAAACGTATCTCACACTTCCTTGTACAGATGATAAATAATAACTCACTAATTATTATACAGATGGTAAATGACATCTCACTATTTATTATACAGATGGTAAATGACATCTCTCTATTATTATAGAGATGTTAATGACATCTCACTCTTTGTTATACAGATGATAAATAACATCTCACTATTTGTTATACAGATGGTAAATTGCATCTCACTATTTGTTATACAGATGGTAAATGACATCTCACTATTTATTATACAGATGGTAAATGACATCTCACTATTTAGTATACAGATGGTAAATGAAATCTCACTATTTATTATGCAGATGGTAAATGACATCTCACTATTTATTATACAGCAGGTAAATGACATCTCACTATTTATTATACAGCGGGTAAATGGTGTCTGTACCTGAACGGCAATCTGCAACGTCAAGGGTTTTTCGACAAAGTTCTGCGCGTGATTCCGCTGGGTGGCGAGTTCGTGCTTGGCCAGTCGTCGAGAGAGAAAGTCACCTTCAACATCTCCACCGGGCTCGACGGCGACCTCGCTCACTTCAACATCTGGAACTACATGATGAATGCGAGCGAGATCAACGGCATCATGAAGTCGTGTAAACTCATGTACTGCGGCAACGCGGTCCAGTGGGTGGAATTTAGGAGCGGAACGCGAGGCGCCATGAAAATGCGATGGCCTTCCGGTGTCTTCAGTAAGTGAAGCCAGATAAACGAAAATTTTCGTATAAATCACTAAAGCATAAGCTAATTGTGCATCAGCTCTGTGTTTGTCACGTGATTAAGTCATCAAGTTTAATATGTCCTGAGATCGCATCTTATCTTCGGGTGTTACAAAGTGTAAATTAAGAGAGGTTATTGAAGTTCGTGGTGTGTAGTCTTCTATCTGTGGGAAGGTGCACAGAACAGATCATTTCCTGCTGAAGGAGAAGATTCATCAGTACTCAGTGACAGAAATGAATGAGGGTGATCTAGCAATGTCGTTAAACAAAACCACTTTAACTTTAATTTTCTAAGATTATTGGATCGAGTAGTTTTCCAATTAATCGTCTGTAGTGCAAACATTAACAATGTCGCGGTCTGACAGCCAATTGGAAAGTGCATCTAGACCGCTGTCGCCTCGGAATATTTTGATAAACTGTTTTCAATTCCACTTTCAAAGTGTCCATTTATCAGTTTAATTTATAACAGTGGGAAAAAAAAAATAATGTAGAAAGAAGGATGTTTTGTTTTAATCTAAACTACCTGATGAATTTGTTTTGGAGGAAAATATATATGTGATATAATTTGAAAAATATTTTGATGGACAGTATTATAAAGACAACATGAGTATACACGTATATAATACACACATGCAGACGTACTCACATGCACACAAACATGCATACGTGCACATACAAGCATTAAAACATAAACACAATCACATATATACAAAAATCTTACCTGCAGAATAGTAGTAGTAACAATATTAGTAGTAAAGCTTAACTTAATTAAATATTTTTTAATAATAATAATAATAATAATAATAACACGTTCTCTCTGAACACTGATTGTATTTTATTTATGTAAATGTTTGTTTGTTTTAGCGGGAGTGTGTTTTGATGAACGTGTGGCGGCCAGATCCTGTGATATTTTCTGCAGTGATTTGAACGGTACGAGATTTCTCCAGATTATTTTTAAAAATTCGTTTATCAGTAATAATAAGTATATTTTAGTGTTATTATTAGTTTGTCTTGATAACATATAAATGAAATATCATACTGCAACGGCTATGCTCTACAGGATTAAGTAATTAGCTAAGTTTGTTAGCTAGAAACATGCTAAATATTTATCACTGATTTGTATCCTTCATTTTATTAAATAGCTTTTAACCTTTTTTTAAAAAGATTATTTATAATTATACCATTTCCGTTTATGTGGATAATTACATGGTACCCTTAACTAATCATTTGACTGAAAACAACAACAAAAGAAAACTAAAGTTATTAAAGATTTTACTATTTCCTTCTTAGACATTTTTAAATTTCTTATATATACCGACACTGGGCTTTCAGTCGTAAACGTTTAATTTTAGAAATGTTGTATCGTTGTTGTTGTTGCCTCTGCTATAATGTGATTCATTATATATATTGTACAGGTGCCCAGTGTAATCTGGAGGCTGTAGAAAACATCAGATGGAAAAGGACGAAGGCTAACAGATATATAGAAGTCATCTGTCCTGGCCAGGAAGAAAACCATTTGAAAAACCTCACAACAGGTATTGACATTCAGTTTTATGTCACTGTTTCAATGATCATTATGTAGACGTTGTTAGAAATCTTATTGCTGACACATTTTGTGCCTATTTATTTGTATTTGTGTGTGTGTGTATGTGAATATACGAGCGAGTGATAAATATATACATATTTGTGTGTGTGTGCATGTGTGCATGTTTGTTAAGGTGGAGAGAATTTTTGTTCAGTATTCAAATCGAGCTTTATTATCGTCATTATTTATATCATCATCATCATCATCATCATCATTATTTTCATTATTATTATTATTTTCATTATTGTTGTTGTTGTTATTATTATTATTATTATTATTAATATTATCATCATCATCACCATCATTATTATCATAATCATCTTGATTATTATTTACTGTCATTATTATTTTTATTTTATTGTTATTGTTATTGCTATTATTATTATTATTACATATTCTTATTCTTCTTGTACTACTACTACTACTATTACTATTACTACTACTGCTGCTACTACTACTACTACTACTACTACTACTACTACTATTACTACTACTACAACTACTACTATTACTACTACTACTACTACTACTACTACTACTATTACTACTACTACTACTATTACTACTACTACTATTACTACTTACTACTACTACTACTACTATTACTACTGCTACTACTACTACTACTACTACTACTACTACTACTACTACTACTACTACTACTATTATTTTTTTGTTACAGACTACGCTAACAGGTCGTGTCACTTGCTGGAGAATCAGAACGATCGGGGTGTGGGACAAACCTCAGATAGACGCGTGTGTCTCAGACGACTTGCTCGAGCTGAAATACCTCGTAAACACACGTTTAAATACTAATAAATAATATATCAATGATGAATGAATGAACGAATGAATGAACGAATTAATGAATTAATGGATGAATAAATGACTGAATGGATATGTGAATGAAGGAATGGACGGATGTATGGATGAATGAATCGATGAATTATATAAATGATTGAATGAACGAACGAACGAATGAATTAATGGATGAATGAATGAATGAATGGATATGTGAATGAAGGAATGGACGGATGTATGGATGAATGAATGGACGGATGCATGGATGAATGAATGCGAGGATGAATCGATGAATATATAAATGACTGAATGAACGAATGAACGAACGAATGAATGAATGAATGATAATTTGCAATACGACAGTATCAGCGAATATTTCAGTTGTTATTGTTAATGTATATTAACAACAGATATGTAAATATGTAATTTAATACTTTTACTACTGTTACTTCTCCTGTTACTACAGCTGCAGCTACATTTCCACATCTATACTGTTATGCGTATTGCCTACTATTAGCATTACTACTGTAGCTATCACTGCTATTATTACGACTACTACTTTACTACTATTACAGTCACTACTACGGCTACTACTACAATTTATACTAATATTTCTAGAACTGTTACTACTAATAATAGTGAAAATATTCCTGTTAATAATAATCCTACATCTGTGGATATTACTAAGACTACTTCAGCTATTAATACTACACCTAGACTATTAGAGCTACTACAAGTACTTCTGATACTTGTACTATATCTATTATCCATACTTCCTCAACTAATAATAAAAGGAAGACTTGTTTTTTAATCAGATATCAAATAATTATCTCATTCTTAACATGGCACATTCTCTCCTTCAAAAAAAAAAACAACCAAAAAAACGATTATTTGTTAAATCGATACTGAAATGTATCGTTTGATAGACAAGCTCTACACTTTTACGAGTTCGTTGTAACATTTTCCACGTTCTTACGACTTCCTTACGTCATTTCTCGTCAGTTTAACTCGCTCTCCATCGGTACTTCTGTTACGTCCGATCTTCAGAATTGTATTTCTGCAAAAACCGTTATAAGTGTTCGTGTTAGGAAATGGAATGTTTGTGAGAGACGTCTTATGTTTCATGAGTAGAAGGGTGAAAAAAGAAAAAAAAAAAAGTAAAGCATTTAATATGGATTTTCAGGAGAGGGATATTAGATAGGGGAAGAGAAGAAAAAAAAAGAGTTTAGTTTGATGTGAAGAGAGAAAAAAATAGCGCATAGGAATTTATTTGTAACTCGGTTGTCATTAGTTGTGTGTTATTATTTAAAATTATCATGACTGTTGTGAGTTAATTATTTTTAAATGATTTTAATCAGTTTGTTAATTAGCCATTGATTTGGTTTATTTAGGTGTTCTCTCTCTCTCTCTCTCTCTCTCTCTCTCTCTCTCTCTCTCTCTCTCTCTCTCTCTCTCTCTCTCTCTCTCTCTCTCTCTCTCTCTCTCTGTGTGTGTGTGTGTGTGTATGTATTTGTAAAAATCTCAGTCTTTCCTGATATTACAAATACAATTCCATGACTGTTCTTTTATTTGGATTTATGACGATAATATTTGTAATAATAATTATATACAAAACGAGTCACATATTCATGCAGTAATGAAAATGTTACACTTTCATATATTTATTTACACATTCACACATAATATTAATTTTAATATATTTTCATACAGGCACCTAACTATTTATCTGGCAAGCTTGAAATCGGAGAGTAAATCTATACTTAAAATTAAAAAAGATTTAATGTGTTAATATAAAATGAATACACTTTCGAAAGCCGTTGCTGTTTGATCTTTATTAATTCATTACAAATTCATAATATACCTTCTTCATAGAATACGCAGGTTGCCCTTCCTGCTAGTCTTTTAACAATGATAATAAATGGAACAAATAATAACTTATTTTGATAGGACAACATGTACACAATAACCCTGACAGTGGTATTGGTTTCACGGAAACTAAAATAACGCGCGCCTAATTCAAAAGATTTTTCTCTATTTTCTATATTTCTGAAAGCCAGATAAACAATTCAGTACTTGTATATAAACAGATGTATTTACTGACTAACTCATTTATTCGTTTATTCGTCTAGATATTGTCTGTTTTATTCCATTATTTTTCACTCTTTCATTATTATTAATAAGGTAACAGGAGAGCTGGCTGAAGGGGAGATAAATGAAATTAAAGTGTTGGATTTGGCCTACAAGCTGCTAAACCACACAGAAGAAAACACGTACAGGAACCCTATAGACATCGCCACAGTGATCGACTTGCTGGAACATCTCGTTACAACACAGGTACGTAAATCAACCCTTATAGGTATAAAACATTACATATAATTACTACACATTACCTTTAATTATAACGCATTATCTTAAATTATAAAATATTACCTTTAATAGTAACACATCACCTTTAATTATAAACTATTAACTTTAATAATAACATTACCTTTAATTATAAAATATCACTTTTAATAACACATTACTTTTAATTATAAAATATTATCTTTAATTATAAAACATTACCTTTCATTATAACACATTGCCTTAAATTATAAACACATTACCTTAAATTAAACTCACTGCCTTAAATTATAAAACATTGCCTTGAATTATAACACTGTCTTTAATTATAACATTTAATTATAACACATTGCATTTAATTATAAGACATGCCCTTTAATTGTAACACATTATCTTAAATTTTAACACATTGCCTTAAATTATCACATTAGAGAGTTCATACATGAAGAAAGAAGTAAAAGTAATAAATACGTTTGCCTCTTCAAATAGCTACAGCCATAGTTGTTTTCTGTATTTCTTTTTTGTCTATGAAAGGGCGTAACGCCAAGAACGGTCACGTGGTTAGATGGAACAAAAACATTTGCGAGGACTGAGGTTTATCCCACGTTTGAACAGACTAAAACATTTTGTCAGGTAATAATATTCAGAAAATAGTCAACATTGTAGCAAAGACGTATAATATTTCTCAACGGTACAAGATTATAAATCAAACGAAAAACAAAATATATTCCTGAAATTTAAATGCTTTCCACAGACTGTGACGTTAATAATAATAATAATAATAATAATAATAATAATAATAATAATAATAAAAATAATAATAAAACGAACAAGAACAGCAACAAAAATAACAATGATCTCTCTCTCTCTCTCTCTCTCTCTCTCTCTCTCTCTCTCTCTCTCTCTCTCTCTCTCTCTCTCTCTCTCTCTTTCTGCGTGAGTTCTGTCTATTTAGTCTAATCCGTCCATCCATTCATCCATCTATGAATCTGTATGTCTGACTGTCTGGCTATCTATTACTTAATATTAATAAAATATTTTTACAGATAATAGCTTCGACTGTAAACAGTTTACTGGATAAAAAGAATGCAGTCGGGTGGAACGCCACCTTACCTTCAGGAGTAGAGGGAGATAACCTAATGCGAGTCATGAGACAGTTTGCTGACGTCATTTCCCGGAGTCTGAAGTATCACGTGATAGACGGATTTATATCGTACAAAGATGCAGCTGTCAGAGTGTTTCAGAAAAATATTGGTGAATAATAATAATAATAATAATAATAATAATAATGACGTCATAACTAGTTTATAAGTAATTGCTTTGATCAATTAATAAAAAATTTATCAAACTGAAATGAAATTTTCTTCTTTCTTTCCATTCTTCTTTATTTCGTTATCGTTACCTCTAAAATACCTAATTAAGAAAGCCAGAAATAAATAAAATATGAATATCAAAGAAGATACAGACAATACCAATATAGAGATAAAAAAAAAAAAAAATCTTTAAAAAAAAAAAAAAAAAAATAATAATAATTATTATTATTATTATTATTATTATTATTATTATTATTATTATTGTTGTTGTTGTTGTTGTTGTTGTTGTTGTTTCAAGAGTTCAAGATTGAGACGCAGTGGATTGAGGAGTTTTACGGAACGAGGTTTCCTGACGGTTACGACAGCAAAACGTTCGGAGTCGATCGCGAAGACGGAATGGTGAGAATTCAAGGCGACGCTTTTCTTTCCAACAACACGATGAAGCCAAAACTTCCAGGTCTGTCATTATAGTCACAATCAGATTACTGAGAGAAAAATGTCACTGAAGTTATGTGTGTATCGGTGCGTGCGTGCGTGCGTGCGTGCGTTAGTTTGGACACGATGTAAAGTGTGTGCGTTGTTTTATGTCAAAGTAAATTTTGGTCAACCGATATTGAAACAAGAACATTTTTTATTTTGCTTCGATATAATTGTCTGAAGTTGTTTAGATATTATTCTTTTTTTTTTTTCTTTTTTTGTTTTTTGTTTTTTCCATTTTTCTTTTTACATGTATTTTTTTCTTTTTTATTCTTTTCTGATAAATTGAAGAGTGCTATGTAAATTAATTTTTCGATCGATATAATAATAATAATAATAATAATAATATTAGCTATAACAATTATATAAACTTAATTAAATTATACAGGTAAAAATATTAATTTTATATTTTTTTATTTCCTTATTGTTATTACTATACGACATTACTGCTACTATATTAGTACTAATAATATGAAGAAAAAAAAAACATAAATAATTAATTTAAAATCATTATTTGTTTTGGATTTGAACATATAATATTAATAAGACTACTTAAATTCTTATTGTTATTACTATAATATTAAATAAGTTTAGTTACTACTATATGTAAATTTCTTAGGATTTGAATTTTTTTCAGTATTCATAGGCGTGTCGACTTTTCGCTATCTGAATGCGGCTATTGTTCTCCCGAACAATGATGTAAACAGGTATGTTCAGAAGACAATATAAAGATAAATTTGAAAAATACTGTGAAAGACTTCATTTTAAAGAATATATATATATAAATTCAAGTAAGTTAGGTTTATTTACAGATATAAACTCAATTATTTATCTTTAAATCAGCTTGTTGAACATAAGCGAGAATACAAATAGAATAAATGTACACACAGATATAGACATAAGTATAGTCACATAATAACTGCACATGCCATAACGCACACAGTAAAACAGATACAGGTACACACATATATGCATACATATGAACGTACAAATAAACATACATACACACACACACACACATATATATATATACACATATACACATATACCTTCATACACAAATATACATACATATATATAGATAGATAGATAGATAGATAGATACAAACACAGCCGTATACTTACATATATATATATATATCATCATCATCATCATCATAATCATCATCATCAAGAACAATAAAAAGCTATACAGTATATAAGTGTAGACACTGTATAAATGTAATAATAAAACGCGTGTATTTTTCTGTAGTCGCAGTTTAGAAGACTGGGTCAACACACCAATCGTAGCCTTGTTTATACACAAAGGAGACAGACCAGTGACGTCAAACCTGACGTCACCAATCATCATCGATCTTCCATTACTTGATGTAAGCGTTTTCCTGATTGGTTAGCTACATAAAATACTACATTATTTTAATATTAAATTTAGCCTAATTTTTCAACGAGTCTCTTGAGGTCAGAAGTTGCATGTGGATGCATGTGAATGTCTCTGTGTGTGTGTGTTAGTACATGCACGTGTGTGCGTGTGTATGCGTGTTCTTTCACCATATTATGGCTACAAATGGCATTTACCAAACAAATTTTTCTTCTGAGAATGTATACTGTTTAACTTTGTCATTAACTAAACCCTATATAATAAAATTATCCAAATGTATTTTATGTAAGATGAAGGTTGTCAGATGTAAGGATCGTTTTATGTCAGATTTGCTGGAAATTTAGTAACTTTCCAAACTCACAGCAATAATCAACCTATAAAACAAAATTAAAAAATAAATAAATAAATAAATTACGAAAATTAATAATGTGCAAAGGCAGTTGTTGACAACAAACTTCTCAGAAAGAACCTAACAGTCGAAAAAAAATAATAATAAAATTTAAAAAAAATTAAAATTAAATTAAAAAAAAAAAAAACGTAAATCGGGCGCTACTAGTGAGTCATCTTGTATAATAAAATAATTATTTGTGTTTTTATCTTTTTTTTCAGACTTTAAACATTTCAAATCCAGCATGTGTTCGTCTTCAACATCGAAACGGGAAAAAAAAAAAAGTGTTCTGTTACAGTTTTGTTTCTGTCGTTTTAAATGTCTTGTTTTCATCTTATTGTTGTTCTGTGTGGTATTTTTTTAGTTATTTTTTGTTTCATTAAAGAATAAGTAATTTGTTTGTTTATTTGTTTGTTTGTTTGCTTCATTGTTTGTTTTATTTTTTTTATTTCGGTTTTTTATTTGTTAGTTTATTTATTTAATGAATTATTTATTTATTTATTTATTTATTTGTTAATTTATTTATTTATTTATTGTTAATTTATTTCACATTTGCTCCGTATTATAATTTTTTTTTTTTTATTTTGGCCTTTTATACCATTCGTTAATCACAGCTTTTTTTTTATCTGGTGGTTCAAGTGGAATGTTATTATTATTATCATCATCATCATCTATTTCATTTTAATCCATAATTGTATTTATATTTTACTTTCTATTCAGATCTCAAAAATGGTCGTGGACCACTAGTAACTGTGAAATTCTCGAATATGGACACAGGTCTGTCTTGTGCGCATGCTCCGTTCCTGGAGTTTTTGCAGTGACTACAGATATGTATAATGTTAATGTAAGTATATGTATATATGTGTGTGTGTGTGTGTGTGTGTGTTTATGTGTGTGTATGTATATATGTATGTTTGTATGTAGGTAGGCAGATACCGTATCATAACATTTCAGAATCAACAAGAACATAATTTCTTTCCTGGGTGTCGGTATTGTAATATTTACCACACATAACATATTGCAGTATGTATATAGATTATAAAACTAAATACCTAACTTATATAACGTGTTAAACCATGTAGTGTCTTTACAGTGGGACAAGGGAGATAAGCGACCTGTGCTGATGAGTTTTGCGTCCTATATCGGTTGTACCGTGTCCATCACTCTCTGTGGAATCACGTTTCTAGCTCATTCATTTCTAAGGTATATAGTTTTCTTATTATTATTCTTCAATTTTTTTTTTTTTTTTTTTTTTTTTTTTTATGGTTTATTTCGTATCATAATATTAGACTGTCATTTAATGTTAAAAGGTACTGAAGTCCGATACAAAAAAAAAAAAGTATTCATTCGTTCGTTCGACGACTTATTCATTCGTGTTTACATTCATTCGTTTTGATACTGTAACATACACGTTCCTGTTTGGTTTAACCATTCTGCTAATTTTAAACCTATTTTTAATCATGTTGTCGACGATATTTAACTGTGTTATATTATGTACACAAACTATTCTGTTCTCTGGTATATCTGTGTTATTAGGTTACATTATATTATATTATATATTATATTATGTTATATTATATTATATTATATTATATTATATTATATTATATTATATTATATTATATTATATTATGACATATCGCATTACATTCAACAACATTATTTTACACATTACTTTACATTATATTGTATTTTAATATCAGGTCGCTTAAAGATATGTTATATTTTATTACATTGCATTACATTATAATTAATACACTATATTATATTATATTATGCTATGCTATGTTACGTCACCTTACGTTATGTTGTTATGTTACGTTACGTTATGTTATATTATGAATATAGTGTTAATTTACGTTACTTCACATTATATTATATCGAAGATCGATATATATATATATATATATATATATATATATATATATATATATTTTTTTTTTTTTTTTTTTTTTTTTATCAGAACATCATCCAGTACAGCATCTCTACACAGAAATCTTTCTCTGTCGATTGTCGGAGGTCAGCTGATTTTTATGTTTGGAATTAACCGATATGAGCATAAGGTGAGATATTTAAATATTCACTTGTACTTACCATCACCATTAAGACTGCTACCTACTGGGATCGAATCTCGATACTAACTGGTTGAATTATTGAAGTGTATAAATACAAAGACACTTAATCAAAATCCTGAACACAGATTAATTCTGTAAGACTGGTTTTCAATGTTCGATGATAAGAATAAAAAAAAGTGTTTTTCCACACACACACACACACACACACACACACACACACATATATATATATATATAATCTATATAAATTACCTACAGGTGTTATATAAACTGTGTATAATATCTACAGGTATAAACAAACTATAACTATGTATATTATCTACAGGTAATAAACTATATATATATTACCTACAGGTATAAAAAAAAACTGTGTATATCATCTACAGATGATATATGAATTATCATGTACAGGTGATATATAAACTGATATCTATAAACTGTTGTCTATACTGTCTACAGGTATAAATAAGCTATGTATATCATCTACAGATGATCTATAAACTATTATGTACAGGTGATATGTACAGGTGATATGTACAAGTGATATATAAACTGTTGTCTATACTGTCTACAGGTATAAATAAGCTATGTGCAGGTGATATGTTAGGTGATACATAAACTGTTGTCTATATTGTCTACAGGTGATGTGTCAGGTGTTTTCTGTTCTACTACACTACTTCTTCTTGACTAACTACTCGTGGATGATGAACGAGGCTTTCAACTTGTACATTCTAATCACGTACTCCGCTCACTCGGCCAGTGAACTCACAGACTCGGGCTCCATGGTTCGATACTACGTGTTAGGCTGGGGTAAGAAATGTTACGTACAGCATACAGTGCTTGTATGTGTGTATTTACGTGTGTGTGTATTTGTCTTTCTTTTGTGTATGTCCTTTTATTATTGCTTAGAGCTGTACAGATGTTGTTTATAAATAAGACTGTAAATGATACTTTTGAGAGAGAGAGAGAGAGACAGACAGACAGACAGAGAGAGAGGGAGACAGACGAAGAGAAAGAGAGAGAAAAGCAAAATGAAATAGGGGATTATAAACCAATAGAGAAACATAGAAAGACGAGAGAGAGAGAGAGAGAGAGAGAGAGAGAGAGAGAGAGAGAGAGAGAGAGAGAGAGAGAGAGAGAGAGAGAGAGAGAGAGAGAGAGAGAGAGAAATATTGTCTCTGTGACAAGAAATTTTAAAACGAGAGAGAGAGATTGTTATACTAAACGTCAAAGTAAAAAGGGAGGGAATTACATTACTTGGGATTTCAGTCATACCAAACGTTAAAGTAAAAATAGTAAACAATTACAGAGAGAGTTATACTAAATGATAAAGTAAAAATAGTAAACAATTACAAGTCTTGTGATTTCATTTATCTAAATGATAAAGTAAAAAATAGTAAACAATTACAATATAATTTTAACATTTTTAAATGATAAAGTAAAAATAGTAAACAATTACATTACTTGCGGTTACAGTAATACTAAACATTAAAGTAAAAATAGTAAACAATTACATTATTTGTGATTTCAGTTATACTAAACATCAAAGTAAAAATAGTAAACAATTACATTACTTGTGATTTCAGTTATACTAAATGATAAAGTAAAAATAGTAAACAATTACATTACTTGTGATTTCAGTCATACCAGCTGTTCTGGTTGGTGCTTTTCTAGGAACACACAAGGACGATTATTATGCACCAGACATGTAAGTGTTTTTCCATTTAGTCCATTGTTTTTCTGCAACATATATTTACAGTTAATTTAAATATCTTTTAATGTTATAATATTTTATTTATTTTATTCTCAGGTGCTGGATAGCGTTTGAACATTTCTGGCTCTTTATAGGTCCTGCTGTAGGCATTATTGCAGTAAGTTTTATATCTTCAAAAAAACCACACACAATTATATCAGTATTAATGATTTTTACACCACGTTATGTTTCGAGAACAAAAAATTTAAGAACAAAAAAAAAAAGAGCACATTTTCTACAGTTCCATCAGTCTCAAACCTTATTTACAATCTCTGCTAAAATTAATGTTAAGAAACATAATAAACTTATAAAGACACTTACATATAATGAAAGAGATAAACACTTTCTTCATATTAGATGTATTATTTCATTTAATAACACTGTAATTTATTATTAAGGGTCGTTTAAATTTTATGTTTCAGGTTTCCATCCTTGTATTAATATTTACAGCCAAAGAACATAATGAAAACTCCTATACAAAAAGTGAGAAGACAAACAGAATAATATTGTGAGTGGTTTGAATATTCGTGCAAATGCAACTCCAGACATTTCAAATATAGGATGTTATAATTTGACGTTGAAATGTCGTTTCAAAACTTGTTTTATATCTGTCTGTTTTTGTTTGTGAATATTTTTGTTTATGTGTGTGTGTGTGTGTGTATGTGAGAGAGAGAGAGAGAGAGAGAGAGAGAGAGAGAGAGAGAGAGAGAGAGAGAGAGAGAGAGAGAGAGAGAGAGAGAGAGAGAGAGGCTTCAGGAATCATATTTGGGGTTCAGAAGAGTACAAACAAGGCACATCTATATTGGAATGTCTATAAAACATAGTGTCAGAATGTGTATGAAAGAATTAGTAGATGTTGGAGAATGGATCTGTGGTTAAAGTTTCATATATTTATTTTTTCAGGATACACATGAAAGGCGTGTGGACACAGCTCATTCTAGTCACTGTGTGTTGGTCGTTTGCTTTCGTTTCTCTCAAAATGATCGACGCAATATTAAAGTACCTCTATGCCTTGTTTAACTGTCTACAGGTAAAATATACATACATAGTTTACATATATACATACATACATAGATAGATACATACATACATACATGCATACATATACACACACACAAACACACATACATAAACACAAACATACACACACATACATACATATATACATATAGATACATACATACATACATACATACATACACACACACACAAATACATACAAATACATACAGACATTCATAGATACTAATACGTTTGTATTAAAATGTGTATATTAGTTTTTTATATATTCGTTTCCAAAATTTGTATATTGAAACTTTTTGCTTTCAGGGTGCATTCTTCATAGTTTTCTACTTATTCTTACATGAAGAGGTAACTATGAATATTAAACATTTTAATCGTATATTACAAAACACAACAAAAAAAGTCCTCTCCCTTTATCTCTGTATGTGTGTATGTGTGTGTGTGTGTGTGTGTCTGTGTGTGTGTGTGTGTGTGTGTCTATGTGTGTGTGTCTGTGTGTGTGAGTGTATAAAATGAGTACGTAACAACCTTGAAAAAAAATGTACATTTTAATGACAGTATTTGTTTTATAAAATAAAAAGTATAAACAACCATTATTTTCTATTTATGCTTTTAAAACATATTTTACATTATGATCAAAAGATGAAGAAACTGGTTTGTTTTTTATTACCAGATTCGAGCCATACTAAAAAGCAGACAGAAAAAGAGAACGCTGGTGACGCAGGGATTTGATCTCATGGACGACAGATCTCTCGATTCTTTCGCTTCATATTCTATACTAGAAAAAGTAAGAGAAACGTGCAGCTTATTTTATTTTGTTTTGTTTTATTTTATTTTATTTTATTTTATTTTATTTATTTATTTATTTATTTATTATTCGTTTATTTTTATTTTTAGAATCACAATTTTCTGATTATTAATACCGCCATTATCATTAACACGAAAAAAAAAAAAAAACCTCAACCTCAACCACAACAATAACAATAACAAAAAATAATGACAACAGCGATGACGATAATAGCAATCAATCAATCACTCCATCAATAAAAAGTTGCACAATATTATTTTAACCTGCCACATTTCATTTTTTACTTACATACATTTTATCTACTAACTCACTTACATACTGTGTGTTATTTTACTTAATACATTTTATCTACTAACTAACTTTCATACTGTATGTCATTTTACTTAATACATTTTATCTACTAACTAACTTTCATACTGTGTGTCATTTTACTTAATACATTTTATCTACTAACTCACTTATATACTGTGTGTCATTTTACTCACATACATTTTATCTACTAACTCACTTTCATACTGTGTGTTATTTTACTCACAGGAGATCATGGTGGAGTCCGTGCCACTCAAAACTAAGGCGGTGCGCAGAAAAGTGGGCGGGGCTCGCAAAGAGAAGGCAGAGAGTGGAACAACGGGCGAAGACGCTTCCGATTCTGAAATGATAACATCAGTGTAGACACAGTACAGTGAGTCCAGGACAGGCAGGCTAGAACCTCCAGTGGGTTGTGAGAATATCTCAGTCAGCCGAAATATCGATACATCATTTTCGCCATCATAAAATAGCATTTTCACACTAAACGATTTGAAGAAACAGATATCGTGCGGGAAGGACATTTTGAGCGAGTGACTGTTTTAAAGAGAAAATAATAAGATACTTGAAAGTCATTATCATTATCATCATAAAACAGAGATATATATTGATTATTAAGATCTAATCACACTAGACAATCCAATTCAAAATTATACTGAACGATTTTGTCTGTAATAAAAGGCAGACTTCTAACGATGCATTCATAATGTATATTATTTTTATGAACAAATAAGCTCATTAGTTCTTTTCTGTGATCCCTAATACCAGAGATATACAGAGTTTAAAACACTACAACAAAACTACTGTATGTCTAGTTTAAACAGTTTTGTTTATATAATTAAAATTTAACGAAGCAAGTATTTAAGAACTTTAAAAAATGAGATTTGGTGTTGTTCTTGTTGGATGTGTATTCATTTATTTTTGAATCAAAGGGGTGACTACAGTGGGAAGAGAATGTTATAGGAAGGCTGGTTTGAAAATAAATGGACGAATAAATACTTGCATAAAGATAGTTCAACATAATTTAACACTAAAGAGTTACAAGCAGAGACATAACGTCACATACCACGGACTTCAGTTATGGGACACAGGACAGAAAACAAAACAAAGCTATGTAAACTGGTTCTGTTTCTTTTTATAGAAGAGATGATAAAATGTAAACACATTCTCTAATTAAGACAACATTATCTTAGATAATAGTTTGAAATTAAAGGTTATTTTTGTATCACAGTTCTATTAACATAAAATCTTTATTAACATTAAAATAAATTCTCTTTTTATTTTTATTTTTTTTTTTTTTTTTTTTTTTTAAATCACTTATGTAGCGTGTTTGCAAACATAAATGTCGTTAGGAAACAAAAACCCAGAGCTTAACATTTATTTACGTGTATCAAAAGTGTTTTGTACAAGAAATTCAAGAATATAAACAAAACCGCAATCTGTTATTTTAATTATAATACTATAATTATATATGTAGAATAGGCTAGCCTCGAAATGTTTTTTCTAGAAATACGAATACCGAAACAAAACAGAATAATGAAAGTGAATTTATACATAGGCTATTTATTATGTATTGTATAAGCGTAATATTCTGTTAATATTTGACCTAGTGTTTAACAATTAAATCCTGAAAACTAACTATCCATATTAATTAATTAATCAATAGAAATAATAATAATAATAATAATAATAATAATAATAATAATAATAATAATAATAATAATAATAATAATAATAATATAGTTAAACATCGAACAGGATACATTCCATTATTACTTAATAAAAATATATACTTTTTCTTACACAATTTTTTAATAGGCAAATATATCACTAGTATAAAATATTTTCTTTGGAATGGTTGATGAGATCAATATCAGAGGCTGTTCTTGGTTTTTCATTTGCTTCACTGTTTGTGAGTCTGCGCTTTTTGTGTATGTGTGCGTACAAAATCTAGCTAAATAAATATTACTAAATACAAAAAAAGAAATGTTTTTATGTTGCAAGATTAAAAACAAGATCAAAACCGAAGTGGTACAAACAAAACAAAACAAAAAGAAGAAAAAGGCAAAAATAGTTTCAGTTTAAAGCTTAACCCCTAAATTCAGAAGGACTCATGAAACTATTAAAATGTTAAGAATATTTCAAATGTTATATTATATTCCATTTTGTTAACTGTTGTATTACTTTTGTTAGTAAGGATGTAAGGATTATAATTTAACTGTTTGTGAATGCTATTTGTAAGTAGAGAGTGTGTTAAAAATTCACGATTCCAGAATGTTATAGAAACTTTTATCTTTGTTCAGGCTGTTTGTAGGTAGGTCAGATATAAAGTCATGAAAATTTATTTTTCACTGCTTCAACTGTATATAAAGTAATAAACAATAAACACAACTAAAGGCGTTGCTTTATTTATTTATTTGTTATATATTATTTTTGTTTGTTTGATTGTTTGTTTGTTTGTTTGTTTGATTCTTTCTTTACTTGTTTATTAATTAGTATTACTAGTATTAGTAGTAGAAGTAGTAGTAGTAGCTGTTGTTGTTGTAGCTTTAAATTGTAATGGAGGCGGTTGTGGTATTATTTATTTATTTATTTATTTATTTATTTTGTATTTCTCTGTACACCGTAGAATTTTTAATCAGTGTTTCAAAATGTTACAGAAAACATATTGCTGCACAAGAAAAGCCAGTAGGACATTTATACTCTGGAAAAAATAATCCAAACATTTAACGATTTCAAAAATTTTGATGAATTTTGTACGAAACGCTGTAATCAAATTACCTACAGTGACTGAGTCCTCATTAATCGTTACTGTTATTAATTTATTTATTTTATTTTTTATTTATATCGTTGGATTAGTATAACCGAAAAATATATTGTTAAAACTGAGCGCGAGAGATAGACAGAGAGAGAGAGAGAGAGAGATAGAAATGTAGAAATGCAGTTGTCTTTTTAATCATTATTGTTTATCTCAGTTTATAGATTATCGGTTAAACTTCTTTTAACATACTATACTGATTTAAAATACTTTGATTTTTCTTTTTCACTTTTTCTTCTCATCTGAGGGTCTACCTGTGATAACTGCGCACAAATATCGAAAATATATTTTTGAATAAAATACCATAATGACCTTATAATTGTATTTGTTTGTAGCGTCTAGACTGTTACTGTAACGAAAGTAACAATAAAATAATTAATGATTCTGATGTGTCCTGACATTCTCTCTTTAATCACGGTGTTATCTCATTGCAATATTGAAAAAAATAATAATAAATAAAAAAATAAATAAAAAAAATAATAATAATAATAATAATAATAATAATAATAATAATAATAATAATAATAAAGTAAAGAGCTGCATATCCTCAATCTGTCAGGAATTTTTCTAATATATATTCTTAATAAATGACGTCAGTTGTCCATTTTTTCAAATTTGCAATTTTTATTCTCTTATTATATAGTTAGTGAAGATTAGTAGACAGTATTAAAATTAAATAATAATATTAGATTATATGTGTAAAAAATATGCCATTTGTAAGTTTATATTAATAAAGTTAATTTTTCAGCTTTACCATAAAAAATAATCTACTGATGAAATTATTTCAGGACTCAATTGCATAAAGCAATATTTACGTCTGTTAATAAACAAAATCATTTTCTCTGTATTTAAAGAAAAGTTCTGGTTTTATCTTTATCATATGTTTTTGTTTTATTTATTGTTTTATCTTTTTAATTTTAATTTTATTTTTAATTTTTTTTTTTATGTATTTATTTTTTGGTTTTGATATATTATTTATTTATTTATATATTTATTTATTTATTTATGATATTTGCTTATGAATTTATTAATTTACTTACTAACTTACTTACCTTTTTGTTTCTTTTGTTTCTTTTTTTGTTGTTGTTGTTGTTGTTGTGTTGTTGTTGTTTTCACTGAATACTATAGATTAAATTGAAAATAATCGATTGAATTCGTTATTAACTGGTTTATTCTGAAGACGTTTCTCTTTGATAATTATTGTCCAAAATTATATACAATAATAAAAAAAAAAAAAACATTTTAATATGATTAAACTTAAACAAAGAAATGAATTATGATGAAGACAAATATAATGATAACAATGATAATGTATGTTACAGACTTTCCAACTGAAAATAAATATTAGTAAAATATAATCACTATATAGAGAGAATATATTATCATCATTATCATCATCAATATTATTATTAACATCATCATCATCATTATAATTAAATAAATAACAAGAATGAAAATGAAAATGATGACATTATAACATTACTAACAAATCATATCATAATAGTAACAACAACAACACAGCAACAACAACAACAACAACAATAATAGTAATCATAATAATAATAATAATAATAATAATAATAACAACAACAATAACAACAATAACAACAACAGTTTTAATAATAACAAAAACACAAACTGACATGTGAAAAATTAGATTTTCTTTCAAAAAAAACAAATGTCAAGTGAAAATTCGTTTTGGCATAGTGTTTCGCTTTCAAATGCCCGGAGAATCACCGAAAAAAAAGAACATAAATTCCCTTAAGCAGGTAATTGCATTTTCTAAACCTTTGGCTTCCCCCGAAAACAATATTGAATCCGCGGCCTCATATTTCCTGCTCTGGTGGCCATAATGGTGCTGTCAGCACGACGTTGGCAAAACGTCGTCCCCGGGTGAAAAACAAAGTATCGCAAACGCGATGGAAATTACAGCGTTTTCTACGGCTTTCTGACAGCTACGACGTCAGGAGAATACCTCAATTGGCATAATGATGCAGACCATAGACTGGCCATTCCCCTGGGGTGCCGAAGATTGGCACGTGAGGCGGCCGCGCGAGGTCCTGTTCGATACCGAGGCTCCCCCGGGAGACGGATTTCTATTAAATCTGCCTAAGTTGGTAAAACGAAACATCAGTTGTTATACAGGAAGCGTCGGTTTTCTCTCGCGCTGCTGCGAATAAGGAAGATGTTTGATACTGGTAAGTACGGATGAATAATATGACGCGGTCGACGTCTTTGTGGTGGTAGATGCAAACACACACACACACACACACACACACACACACACACACACACACACACATATCCACACACATACACACACCAGGCAAGAGATGGTGTGATGGGAATCGATACGAGGAAGAGTTTGTCGTAAATATTGGATATATATCGGTAAATGAGAAACTAATTGCTATGAGAAAACTGGTGTCTGTCCATAACGGAATCGCATCAGTGATTGTTCGATATCAACTTCGACTTATAAACCGTACAGCGGCTTGGAATATAATCATTGTTTTATGTTGTGTTTTTTTTTTTATTATTATCTTTTTGATTATTATTAATTGTTGTTTATTTTGTTTGTAAATGTTATTATTTCTATGTTTGCTTTCGTTGTGTGCATTTGTATATTTGCGTGACAGAGAGAGAGAGAGAAAGACAAAGGGGGAATTTGGAGATTAGAAAGAGAGAGATAGATAGAGAGAGAGAGAAGAAAGAAAGCAAGGAAAAGAAGAGACTGATAGAAAACGGATGTTTATCACTAAGCCCTGACAAAAGAGAACATCATTTAAAAGGTTTTATAGATTAAATTATTAAAATCACCTCATACGAAATAGAAAATATAGCAGATATGTGAGAATGAAAGAGAGTACATAGAGAAAACCATGGATTCATTCGGGTTTATGAAGTATTTAAAGAACCGAATGACACAAGAATGAAAGGACAGAAGAAATCCAGTATAAATGGGACAGTTAGCTCCAAAACATAAAGAGAATTAAAATATTTTTTATTTTTATTTTTTTATTTTGTTTTTTCTTTAGACTGAAATCTAATTATATATCGAATACAAATGAAATACTTGCCTTAAGCAATAAAAATAATATTTTAAATATTTATCGTATTTTATTCAGTAGAAGTAACAGTTGTTGCTATGGTGGTTGTTGTTAAAGAAATGTTAGCAGCAGTAGTAGTATAATTACTGATTGTTACAAGTTTTATTGTTTCCTTGGGGTTTTGCTTGCTTTAGTTGTTGTTGGGTTTTTTGTTTGTTTTTGTTTTGTTTTTGTTTTGTTTTGTTTTTTTGTTATTGTTTTTGTTTATTTGTTGTTGCTATTTATTTTGGGGGGTTTTTTTTTTTTTTTTCTTCTTCTTTTGTTGTTGTTGCTTTTTGTTCGTTGGCTGATGGATTTGTTTTTGTTTTGTTGCTATTATTGCTTCTTTATTGTTTAGTTTGTTTTGGGTTGTTGGTTTTGCTTTAAAATCGTTTAATTTATTTCAGGTTTAATTTTGGTTTTAAATATATGTGTTTTTCACGCCTCTGTTGTTGCTTTCGCCACTTAGATCATTTTACCTCAGCAGTAGCGCCACCTTTCACACAGTGTGCTTCATTTATACGCGACCATTATCATCCGTAACAAAAACCATTTACTTTTTCACATCTTTAAAACCTCTTAAAATTTAAATACCATTCACCTTTTCGGCAGTTTGGCAACCCTTCTGTTACTCTATCCCATATTATGAACCGTGAAGTACCACAAAGATGACGGTCGTATTAACACCCGACAGTCTGTTCACAATTACATACAATAGCACTGAAATGAAAGAGTTTCAGATTTTTTTTTTTTTTTTTTTAAGAATCAATGCGCACGCGCCATTGTTTCCGGAGAGTGGATCTAATTACCGGATAACGAGTTTTCTATTACACTGCACGTATGTTCCCTCTCGCCGGCACACTGCCATATGTCTAACAAGAAGCAACTGCGCATGCGCCACTCTGACGTTAGTGTGAAAAGAGAAGGAAAAAAAAAAATGAAAGAAAGAAAACTCATTCGTTATCCATCACCTGTTACAAATCGGAGAAAAATAAAGGACAGTTTTCTTCTCTGTTGGAGTTCTTTTGATTACTTGTTTATTTTTCTTGTTTTTTAGCTTCAGTTAATTACGTTGCTCGTCTTTGTAGCTGTAGTAGTAACAGAAGTAGTTACAGTAACAGCATGAATGCCCGAATGAATGACCGAATGAATGAATATGTAATAAAAAACTGTTTTCTTGCAAGAATAGCCTTCGTAACAGTAGTGTCTGTTTGATGTTATTACTGTTGTCGTTGTAGTTGCCGTTGTTGTTCGAGGGAAATGTGTGATATGTCCGGAATTGATCAATATTAATGATGACTAGTCAAATATTTAAAATTAGTAAATAATTAAAATTAGTAATGCTATTGTGACAGTATGTACTGGAGATGTTGTTGTCCGTCACTATTGGTAGCTGAAGTTCTCGTATCCATGGTGATTGTTCACTATAATTCTATGACACTAAATAATAATAGACATATTTCAGTACGGACAGTATCATGGAGGTACAAGAGTCCATTGTGACTGTTAGTAATAGTGACTGTTTGTTAACTAAAATTCTTTATCGCCAAAATAATAATAGACATATTTCACTGTGTATAAATACGTATTATCAATCCGTTTATTGTCAACTCTTCGTTTTTTATTTGCTGGTTTCTTCTTTTTGAGATATGTTCTACCTCCTCCTCTTCTCTCCCCCATCCCGCTTGTTCTTTTTTTCTCCTGAATATTCATCTTCTCTACAGTATAATGTCTAATATTGTCCAAGGGTGATGCGATAAAAATAATGTCGCATAACAAAAGCTAACATCTTGTTCGGATCCATGAAATGGCTGGTCCTAAATTAACTCTCAATACAAACGCTATTCGCTGTCGCGTGAAAACACGATCTGTCGACTTTCGTACAGTTTTCATTTTTTTTTTTTTTTTTTTTTTCCATTTTTATAAATAGGCACGAATATTCAGTCAGCCTGGCCCGGGATGGATAGAATTATTCCCGAAATATGAATGGTGTCCCAATTGATTTGTGAAACTGACCCCATTGCTCGTTCCCTGCGAACAATAACTCGGCATTCTTCGGACAGATGGTCGTTGTTTGCCGCTGAAAGCCCGACGGAGACAGAGAGACCGGCAAAGAGCGGAACAATGGGTAAACTACATCCCATGCAAACGACAGTGTGTCGAGGGAAGCCGACTCCACGGGGAGGCAAGATTAATACAGCGGCAGCCTCTTTTGTTGCTTCTTTCGCGAGCATATGCTGTCACGGACGAACACAACGAGCCGCACGCGGTCGCAGTGTGGTTAACGTGAACGAGGGAGGAAATCACAACACGGCAGATTGTTCACGTTGTCGGCCATCTTTGTAATTCAATTTGGTTGTTATCGCGTAGTTAAGAACTCGGGGATTGAAAGACGTTTTGAAAACGGCAGTTGTCGTTAATATGTAATATGAATGTTTTTAACAGAAAAAAAAAAAAAAAAAAAAAGAAGGAAAGGTAATAAATTGTAAATGTCAGTGCTAATGTTCTGATATCAGTTTAAAAAAAAAAAAAATTGATAAAGCCAAAATAAAAAAAAATAATAATGGAAAAGGTTTTATATTTCAGGGGTATTGCACGATGTCGCAGTGGGAGGTTTTGTAACGTTTTTTACTTGTTGTTTTTCTTTTCTTCTTTTTTTACTACGCTTTTCTTTACTTTATAGGGTAAAGAGAGGTTGTTAATTATTTTTCAAGTGGTTAATATACTACATTAAAAACGGTACTACAATGATATTGGATAATGATCATAAACACCAAGCAAACAATGAGATATTTCAAATATAAAGTGCATAAAACATTATAGACTATCAATACATGTGTTAGTGTTGTGATAATTATATTATTATAACACCAGACAAGACATATTATTAGTGGAAATGGTAGTAATATTAGTTGTAGTAGTAATAGTATCAGTGGTAGTTTCTGCTGTTTCGTAGTTTTGTGGATACCATTAGTAGGAGTATCGTTATATTGTACTATTCATGGTAGTAGTCGTATCTCCGTAGCGACTACTGTTACTGTTACTACCTTTTACTGCTGCTGTTGCTGTTACTGTTGCTGCTGTTACTTCTACAAGTATTTATTTATTTATTAACGAAAGAACGAACAAATAAACAAATAAAGTAACGACAAAAATTAACTGCTTTCTTCCTGACCTAAAAATATTCCCACACAGACCAGAAGAAGTCGCAAAAACAGACCTGGCGTAAGTGATAATAATCGATCTGAAATCAGCCAATCGGCGTAGCTCTTAGTGCGATTTGTTGGTGCGGCCCTCCAAGTTACGTCTGTCATTCATCGCCATGAATTGATTTCGTTCGCTAAGCCGCCGAAACCACATGACTCCCTGTTTATGAATGCAAATGAGGGCAAAAGAGAATCGAACAGCAAAGCGATTCCGTTTGATGTCCTGTATGATTAAGTACCTCATTCTTTAAAGCCCAGTCAAGATACTGTTACCCGCCATTTGGATTTTTCTCTCGCGGGGTGCACGCGACTGCGATAGCGGTCGATTTCATGTAGCACGTGGCTTTGTTTTCAGCGTAACGGTGAGTAATGTTAGAATATTTTCTATTTATTTTCGTTTTATTTATTTATTTATTTTTTTATGTGTTTGTTTGTTTGTTTTTTATTTCATTTAAATTTTACATCCTTTTTTTTTTTTTTTTTAACGATAAAAAAGTATAAAATAATGTCTATATGCTTTGGTTTCATATAATAATAATAATAATAATTAATTAGTAAATAAATAATGTTTAAATGTTTGGTGCCATTTCATTCAAGAATATCAATATTATTTATATTTACCACTGTAAGCATGTTATGTGTTGCATTTGTGTGTGTGTGTGTGTATGAAGGTGTGTGTGTGTGTGTGAGAGAGAGAGAGAGAGAGAGAGAGAGAGAGAGAGAGAGAGAGAGAGAGAGAGAGTAACTGTAGATACTAATTATTTGAACTATTGCAGATATGCATATCTTATCTTATCAATGGCTGTCTATTAGTTTATTAAACTGAACACGAACATTGATTAGTTTCTAAAATGTGACATTCAATAAAATAAACGTTTTAGAATTTTTGGTATTATAATATTGCATGTTATAAATAAGTATGTAGCTTAATAAAATAAATATATCAGTATATTTATTTATTTATTTATTTATTTACTTAACTATCATTTATTATTTGCATTTTTTTTTTTTTTTTTTTTTATTTTTTTTTTATTATTATTATTATTATTTTTTTTTTTATGTGTAGCCTGATCTTTGAAAACGAAGTAAATATTTATATTTTCCATATTTATAAAAAGGAAGAGAACTGTTATTTATTTATTTGATATCATTTTATAAAAATAAAGTACAGGATTTAATGCAACAAATACTGGGTGGAGTTTCAATTATATCTGTTTTTATTTATATAAGCTCATAATGTCTTCAGATTTCTGTTTATATTTTGTTTTTGTTATAAAGATGATGATGATATTTATATATTATTACACATTTATTTTAAATTTCTTCTAGGAAAGAGATAATTATTGATACTGTGATAATGTACAGTGTACATTTTTTTTTATTATTTAGATTCTAATTCATCTGTTTAGAAAGCTTTTAACAAATATTCATTATCAGACAATTTATTAATAATGCTCTGTGTGTGTGTGTGTGTGTGTGTGTGTGTGTGTGTGTGTGTGTGTGTGTGTCTTTCATTAACGAACTGCATATTTAACTAAACACATATCTTTATTAATTTATAATATTCTATTTGGTATCTTCCTTTTTCAAGCATAGAAACGTACATAAACATGCTAATATTATAAATCTTATTATTTTAAATTATTGTTTTTTACTCAGTTGTATTACATTATTT
Organism: Chrysomallon squamiferum; assembly: GCA_012295275.1. NCBI lineage: Eukaryota > Metazoa > Mollusca > Gastropoda > Neomphalida > Peltospiridae > Chrysomallon > Chrysomallon squamiferum. The sequence continues at coordinate 22,737,995 of CM022679.1, forward strand.
CGTTATTTAGTCCTTATTTTTTTTTTTTTTTTACTCTTATGTTCTTTGTTGTTGTTGTTGTTTTAATTATTATTATTTAGTTATATATTTTTTTTTTTTTTTTTTTTATTTTTTTTTTTTTTATAATATATATATAAATATTATTTTTTTGTTCTCATTGCAACATCTTTCATTAAAATTTCAAAATACAGTTTTATCTACATACCGTTTTCTCACAGCTGTAATTTCTTTCTTTTTTTTTTTTTTTTTTTTTTTTTTTTTTTTTGGCTTTCAACTCTTTACCCCATTAAGTTAGAAAACTATACCAACTGGACAAAACTCACAATTAAAATTTTCTCTCTCATGCACGAAATACTCGTTCATTTGTCATTATTTTTACGACAACTTGGCAATATGTCTGCGGCAGATAGCCGGCTTGAAATCGGCAACCTTCTTTTCGTCTGCGTCTCTTGTCGTCTGCTCGTGAATCATTCCCGAGAAGCGCGCGAACAGATGCTCATCCGCCGTTCTGTTATGCCTGTCCTTGTAGTTCTCGAATTAATCAGAATTTGTGTCACCTGGCGAAACAGAAAGCGCAGAAGATGTGTAAATGAATATCCCTGTGGTTACTAAGATTGATTTCAGAAAAGTACTCACGTCACGAGAATATATTCCACTCGGCTAACGTTCGTTTCGTTTCGTGAGGCCGAATGCAGGCAAATATTTAGATTATTTTTTTTATTTTTTATTTTTTATTTTTCTAAATAGTCGTACCGAAATATAAAAAAAAAAATACTGATAAATAAAATATATTCAGTTAGCACTTGAAAAGAAATTATTCAGAATAATGAAGTAAACATTAACAATAATAATAATAATAACAACAACAACAACGAACAGCAGTAATAACGAACAATTTTTTTCTTCTCAATCATCATCTT
>CM022679.1:22743914-22786414 GCA_012295275.1 Chrysomallon squamiferum
AAAGTGTCGTATTGTGAAGGATGGGAGAGAGAGAGATGATAGCGTTTTGTTTTAACTGTTTGTTTGGGGGTTTTTTTGTTGTTGTTGTTGTTGTTTTTTTTATTTGATTTATATCGTTATGATGATGATATTGATGACGATTATTGTTGTTGTTGTTGTTGTTGTCATTATAATAAGTAGTATGAGTATATCTTCTTTTTGTTTATTTATTTTTATTTATTCATTCATTCATTCATTATTATTATTATTATTATTATTATTATTATTATTATTATTATGCGTGTGTGTGAGAGAGAGAACTTTGTTTTCTGGGAAGAATGTACATTATTCTTATGTTTTTCTTGCTATTATTGTTTTTCTGTTTTCATTTACTGAGAATATTTCCACTATTAAATTTGTAAACAAACCAAAACCCCATACAAAAAAAAAAACATATATATAGTGCAAAATGAAATTGTCTGTTAAAAAATGTCTAAACATAATTACTCTCTCTCTCTCTCTCTCTCTCTCTCTCTCTCTCTCTCTCTCTCTCTCTCTCTCTCTCTCTCTCTCTATATATATATATATATATATATATATATATATATATATATTATCATCATCATCGTTTTCATCTTCATTATTATTATTATTATTGTTGTTGTTTTTATTATTATTACAATTACTATTATTATCATTGTTGTTGTTGTTGTTTTTATTGTTATTATTATTATTATTACATATATTCTTTTTTTAGGGAAGCGGGTGAGGTTTTATCTTTATGATCATTATAAAAAAAATATATAATAGTATTCCCGTAGGTTTAATCTCAGTAATTTATTGTTAAATTTTATTAAATTTCAGCCGACTGTCTGAAGGAAGCGCACAATGGGTGTTATTACTGTGACGGACATTAATTATGGTCAGATCTTTGGTCCTTTTCCTTCTCATCTGGCCATGGCTGACCCAGTGAATTTGATCGCTTCACTGACCAATGACAAACGCCAGGAAGGGGTCATCCTGAAGGTAAAGACATTTGTTTATGCTCTGTTTCCAGATACGGATTATAAATCATGATATAACACATCTTACGTGGAAAACAGAATGTATGTAGAATTTTTGCTGGTAGAGGGTTATCTAATAAAATAAAATGTAATGCAGAATACTTTGGTGATACAGGTTTTAAATATTAAAGATATGAGTTCAAAAATAATCTTACGAAAAGCTTAAAAAAATCACTTTGTTTTATCGTTTGTATGATTATATGTAGTTCAAGTTTTGTGGTGAGAATTTGTCATAGAAATAATTCATGTACACTGTTATTATTGTTATTATATTTGTTGTTGTTGATGTTGCAGTTATTATTGTCATCATCGCTATTTATTCATTCATTTTTGCTTTATTTTTTATTATTATTTTCAGAATTTTAAAGAATATTTGTTATCTCATTTATTTATTTTCTTGTTTATTTTTCTTTTTTTCATCATCATAAATATTGTTATTAAATTTTTTATTATTATTATTATTATTATTATTATTATTATTATTATTATTATTATTATTATTATTATTATTATTATTATTAATATTATTATTAAACTTTTTATTATTAATTTATTTTATTTTATTTATCTTTCGGCAATTTTTTGTTTTATTTTTTTTGTCTTAAGTTTCTTTCTCTGACTGCGTTCAACATGCTACGTATTTTACTATCAGAAACCTTAATAACGTTATGTGCCATGATATGCTTATCATTCATTCATCCCTGTTGTTTTCTTTTCTTCCAGGTGGATCCGATAGAAAGAAAGGAAGGTATAAAAGCCGTGGAATGGCTGCCATACATTCACCCAGCTCGAAATGAGGAGGAACAAAACATGGAGGCCTATCTGAAGGAAGGTCACGTGTACTTCCGGTCTCTGAGAATCATACGCGCGGCCGAGGAACTACTTGTCTGGTTCAGTAAAGATTTCTGTCAACTACTCAACATACCAGAACTTCCCAGACACATCGACAAAGGTAAACAGCAGTTATTTTATTTTTATTTTTATTTTTATTTTTTTTTTTTTTTTTTTTTTTAATTTTTAAGTTTTTAATTTTTTTTTTTTTTTTTTTTATTTATTATATTATTATTATTATTATTATTATTATTATTATTATTATTATTATTATTACTACTACTACTATCATTATTATTATTATTTCTTAATGTTATTTTTTTATTTAATTTTATTTTATTTAGTTCATTTTTAGTTTTACTGTTCTTTACTTTCATTACTGTTTTTATTTTTACTTTTATTATTCTTTAATTTAATTTCATTTTGTTTTATTTATTTATTTTTTTTATTGTTTATTTTATTTTTAATATTATTTTAACTTTATTTTATTTTATGTCGAACCTATCATATGGATCACAACGAATATTATTCGATTTACTGTCTATAGTAATCGACACAATGGTCGATATTTATCTGCCAATTTCATCTAATCGAATTAATCGTTATTCAAGTTATGATGATACTCTTTTAATTTTTACTTTCTTCAGTATTAAAATTATTTCATTTATTTATAAGGTAAAATTTATCTATTCTTCTTTAATATTTATTCTGAAATTTCATAATAAGCCACAAGACATTACTTTCAGCCTTTAGACTCTTTTAACCACATCATCCTTCTAAATTAGTTATTTGTGTTTTTACGTTCTTATTAACGCCATTCATCTCCCAGTTTACTGTTTACAATACCTCTGTATTACATTGCAGACGAAGACTACATATGTCAGAGATGCGGAGAAGTGTTCGAATTTCCATTCCCCATGCGAGCTCATCTCAAATTCAAATGTGCTTACAACACCTCCGTCTTCAACCCGTCGGTCGTCAGCCTGGCAAGGAAACGCCCTGGCAACCAGAAGGAGCCGCCGGCCGTCGTCGACAACAACAACCATTCCAACGACGACGACGCTCCCAAGATTTCCGAGAGTCACAAGGAACTGAGAGGAGAGGATGTCGTGTCCGCGTTCAAAACGTTGTCCGACCAAAACGAGGAGAGGCATTTCCACGAGAGGGGCAGGAAGCGCCCGGCGAGCAGGGAGCAAGGGGCGGGGCAGTACAACGGAGACAGGGAAGGAGGCTCGGAGGGCCAGGACTTGACGAAAGACACGCCGACCAAACACATTCAGCTGCATCCGGGTCTCTGCGACCTCTCGCCGAGGTCAAGCGACGCGAGTGCTTTCAAGAAGGTGAGGAAGTCTCAGTCCCCGGTGAAGGAGAGTTTGAGCTCGAGGTCTCAGGTTCACGCCGCGTTGTCGGATCCAGTGATATCGGGTCTGAAACACTCGGCGGCGTCTCACAACGGCGTTTCCGAAGCCGTCGTGGTCGGCAGTGCGGCTGCGGTTCCGATGCACCACGAGGACGTTCTGCATCAGCACATGTTTAACCTGTACATGCCGAGGCTGGCGCTCTTACCGCCGCCGAACCTTTCACGGAACCTCACGAACACCTCTCTCTATTCGGCCGATCCCATGACGACGCAAGGGCTGGGTGACGTCATGCAGGGGTCGATCGCCCGGATGCCCGGACCTCTCACCGAACGATTCATAAACACTAAGCTCAAACCGACGGAGCCTGAACCATTCTCGAAACAGATGATACTGTTCGACAGAATGAACATGAACATCCCGTTCATGAAACACCACAATCCCATGGTGGACTGCATAGTGAACACGGGAACTAATCCCACGCTGATGAATAATCCCAGGCACGCAATGAACTTGTCTCAGAACTGGTGCGCCAAATGTAACGCCTCGTTCCGGATGACCAGCGATCTCGTTTACCATATGAGATCTCACCACACGCGAGAGTTCGATCCAGCCAAAAAGAAGAGAGACGACAAATTGAAGTGTTCCGTTTGTAACGAGACTTTCCGAGAACGACACCATTTGACACGTCATATGACGTCACACCAATAACGTTAACTAAACCCAGTGCAGCGCCATCTAGTCAGATTTGTATTTCGGAGTTTGATACAGTACGAAAACAGCATTATTTGAATCTGTTCATGTGATAAAAACATTATTAAACTGAGAAAGACAGTTAGAAAATTGTATGATTTGTATCATTACACATTATCATTATATTTTGACACTACAGTATTACATTAGGTTTATTAACTTTAGATATTAGTCCTGTTGTGCAGAACGTAAATAGATAATAAATTAATCATGATTAGAAACATGTATTATTATTACTACTAAAAATACTATTATTATTATTATTATTATTATTATTATTATTATTATTATTATTATTATTACTACTACTACTACTACTACTATTATTATTATTTGAAATTTTTAAAACGGTTTTCTTTTGGTCTCATATTTTACGTGGTTGAAAAACTATATGTTAGTAGTATACGAAATGAATGAATAAAAAAAAAAACTCTTTTATGATATTGTTAACAAACCTAATTTATTAGTACATTAATATAAATTTCAGAAACAATTATACTAAAGAGATGAGCGTAACAAATGAATATATATATATTTTACTTTAGTATAAATCTAGAATACTAATTAAATAATATTAATACTCCTAGTATAAATACTATTCTCATTATTACCTCTACTGTTAATATTGCTACTATTACAGCTACTGCTGTTATTGTTAGTGATACTATTATTATTACTACTACTACTACTACTACTACTCTATTACTACTATTACTTATTCTTCTCCTATCGTTAAAACTATTACTGTTACCAGTGCCACTACTACTACTACTACTACTACTGCTACAACTTTTACTTCTACTACGACTTCTACTATTGCAATCCAAACTACTACCACCATTTTGTATAACCGTTACCGCTAAAACTAATATTTAAATCATCATAGACAACCAGAAACAAAAGATATATAATGTGTTTACTTGCTGATAGTTTAAATTTTATTTCATTAATCGATAGTTTATTTTAGATATAACTAATACCAGTTTGTATAATCTGGGTGGGAATGGGTGGGGTTGTCGTTTTCATCGTCTTGTCCACCCACATCTGTGTATGTACCCATACTGTGTCTCTAGTTAACCGGCAAAGTATACTGTCAAACCGTGTTTTCTGTTGAAATAAAATGTTTATCTTTAATGTGTGTGTGTGTGTGTCTTTCTCTTTTATTCGTGTAGTCTTAGAATGCATTAAAAAGTTTAAATTTCATAAATTATATTGGTTTGAGAGGACATTTCAATAGAATTTGAATACTAGCTGTTATTAGGCATTATGTTAGACTTATGTTACTTACCGAAATACTGTACCAACTTTTGATTCATAAAAACACGTAAATCATTCCTCGCCTGTTTAGTAGATTTCAAACTTTCTTCTTATTATTTTTTAATTTCTTTTTCTTGTTTATTTCTTTTCTTTTCTTTATTTTTACATTGTTTTTATATATTTAATAATTAATTTCATAACTGTTATTATTAATAGTGTCATAGTTATTACAACTATTACCACAACTACTACTACTATTACTACTACTACAACTACTACTATATCTGCTACCAATACTATTGAATCTCACGCATTTTAACGACTGTTAATTTGAAACAAATTTTTTATATAAAATATTTGATGTTCAATAACAGCAATGAACACACGATGGCCTTTTATACACCAGTTACGGGTTACTGGCTAGATTGGAAAATATCCCAACGGATGAGCCGCGGTGATTTGAACCTGCGACCTACAAAGCCTCAACCTTACTTACCATCTAACAGCTGAACTTGAAACCCACATTATTATTATTATTATTATTATTATTATTATTATTATTATTATTATTATTATTATTATGTAGCTATTAAATGAAAAAAGCCAGCATAAGCTATACAATAACACACGTCTAGTACTTGTATGATGAAGTTACTGTATTTCCAAGTCGACAGGCGGCAATGCAAATGGAGCGCACTGGGACAAATTCTGACAATTCTATGACATATAATGTTCAGTTCAGTTTTACTAAACTCTGCAGATGGTAAGTTAAAAACGAAAGAAAAAGTCTCCAGCGGCGGTAATTGTGGTCTCTTTTTTGTATCATCAATAATATTAACACTGTTTAGAGACCATAACGTTAAATAGATACATTCTAAAACTCGAGCTGTGTCGCTATGAATTATTCATAGAATATATTAATGTGATCCGGCTAAGATGGGGATTCTCTTTGTTGCGGTCGAATTAGTCAGTCAGAGGAAGCCGTTTTTCGTTCCAGTGACCACACAAGTACGCCTCTCCTGGCACATAATTAGGTGTTCTTTGATAGTCTACCTACAAGTAGCTTTAGTGTTAGAGAGAAAAAAAAAATTGTGTATTAATCTTATAGCTAGCTATCTAACATAAGTCTGTTAGAAGCCTCTAGCGGGATCCGAATTCGTTAACGAATCGTTTTAAATCCGCTTGTTTATCCACAGTGATAGACAACCATAGCAGATATTCCTGCAGTTAGTGAATATGACTTGGTAGTTTTGTATTAAAATTATTGTATTTGACTTCGTGGCTATTTCACTGTATGCGTGAGTGCATTGAGTGTTTGTGTATTATTTTTATTCTGTATCTTTTAATCATTAAAATAGATTGTCAGAGAGAGAGAGAGAGAGAGAGAGAGAGAGAGAGAGAGAGAGAGAGAGAGAGAGAGAGAGAGAGAGAGAGAGAGAGTCTGCGTCTTTGTATTCAATCTGCATTTCATTCTCAAATCTGTCTTCTTCCACATTCATTCTTTTTCATCCCAGCGACAAAGAAAAATAAAATCTGGTTACTGTTTCCTTTGCCGCTTGATTATAGTCATCCACCCCATTCCAAACAGCTCTCTTTATCCGGCAAACAACTTTTATAATCTCATTTGCGATCAAACCATATCGGCTGCTCGTTAGGAAAATACAGCACCAGTTGTCGCCCTTTGTAGTGGCGCCGTTTGATGGTTGATCTTGACAGTTTGTCCTTTGACGGCGCTGATTGTCGACAAACTCCGTGTTCCGCAATCGACAATAACAACTGTATCGCGTGCTCGTCATCTTAATTACCATTGGTAACCGGGACTCTGCTTTACGCTTACGGCAAAAAAAAAAAAGAAAAAGAAATATGAACAGATTACGTCGCAGGGAATTAGCTACGAACATAAGGGAGAAACTTAACACAGTGTCACGAGGGTCACTTTGATTAATTTGCGAAATTACATGACGTTAGCGCGACCATCTGGGTGTTTGATTAACACAAAACCCGGGGACTGTGCTTTTTGCAAAACGCACGAACGACGGCGCGTGCCGTTTTGACGTCGCGCGCGCTCTCCCCGTGCGCGCTGTTTTTTTTTTTTTTTTTTTTAGAGCGTGTGTGTTCCATTTTACGCAAGTGCCCGACATCTCATTCTGTTTGAAAAAAAAATGTTTTTAACGGCTGTAATAAAACTAAGTTGACGTCTAAATTGAATGGGATTGTTTCACACTTCATAAAATTTAAACACAATAAAAACCTGAACAGTTCAACTGTAACGAATGAGGGTGGAGAAAAAAACAACGCCAAAAGAACAAGTTTTCAGAAATCTGTTACTGAAAAAAACAAATCTTGTTTTATTCAACTAATTGTTATTGTATCGAATTAAATATTTTTTTTTCTTTATAAAATTTAATTTATAACTAACAGCAAATAACCAACAACATGTTATGTATTAGATTTTTAGTTTATCATTAGATAAACTTTTTTCATGTTTATTCTTTCTTTTTCTCTCTCTCTCTCTCTCTCTCTCTCTCTCTCTCTCTCTCTCTCTCTCTCTCTCTCTCTCTCTCTCTCTCTCATCTGTTCCTTCATTTGTTATTATGTATTTGGGTAATCAATATCTTGCAAAGCCCATCTAGTTTATGACGTTATAATTCATTAGAATATATTAACATAAGGACACAAATGAACACACTCACACACACACACATACATACACACTAGCCTTCATTTTTAACACATACAAAAGAACAGTTATATAAAATGACTTTTGCACTCATACTCAAACGCGTTCATTATAAGATAAAACACAATGATAAAACAGTGGCTAAAAAAAAACTCTCATGTATACACACATATTCACATAACTTCTTAAAAATGAAATACTCAGATATTTTTTTTTTTAAAATGACTTTCCGGGGAGAACTGATGAAACTCGGCAATCATTTCCTTCTTATTAACCTCATTTAATTTTTCGTTCGTTTTTAATTTCCTCCCCGTTTGTTCCCTGGACACTTAGCCATCTTCATCTGTAGTCATCATACCCACCTTCTGCGGTTAGCAGATATTAAATATTAACATATTTACGTATTAACGTTCCCTCCCACGAGTCCGACAGCTACGTAGGATGCATGCTAACAAGACGACGTAGACGACGTAGTCTTCTATACATGCAAAACAACGGACAAGTGGGACGTTCATTAAAATCTCCACTTTCCGCACACCAAAACCTCATTGTACTGACCATCGCCAGTTTCGGACTGACAGCTGGTCACTTTGTTATTGTAATAGAAATGTGACCGCAGATCCTAGCCTTTCATTTCAGCAGTCCCCCGGGTTGGCCACTCATCGCTCGGACTATGGAAATATTTGTTTTGAAAATTGAGCAAGAACTGGAGTTACCAGCAAATGATGATTGCTTCCGGGGTACCGCCTCGAGAACAGTGCATATGCAGTCATTAAGTTCTTGCGCCGAAGCACTTTGCCTAGCAGACGGCTTTCCGTACCTCCCACTTATGGCCCAGTAATGGTCAGGTAATTAAGATACAGACAGACGAAGAATATGAAAGTTTATAGTGTATTTAGCACAAGTGCAAATTTCAGCGGGCTTAGTCCGAATCAATTCTCGCGTGTTCTGCTGGCATTCAGAGAGGACGGGCGGTTAATGTGTTTAAAAAGTTCTGATAGCGTGAAACAGAAATAGAAGTTTGTGTGAGCGATGCAGTGAAAGAAAGTGTTCATGTTATTTATTCTCGGTTTTACTAGTTTTTCTCTTGTGTGTTACTGATTTCTTTTTCTTCTTCTTGTTTATTTAGATTTGTTTGTGAGATTCTCTCTCTCTCTCTCTCTCTCTCTCTCTCTCTCTCTCTCTCTCTCTCTCTCTCTCTCTTAATTTTATTTTTTATTATTATTATTTTTATTTTGTTTTCCTTCATTTTCTTTCTTTCTTTCTTTCTTTCTTTCTTTATTTATTTATTTATTTATTTGTTCATGTATTTATATTTATTCTTATTTATTTTCTAATATTTTTTTTTTTTTTTATTTTTTATTTTTTTATTTCCTTTGCTCTGTCTTATCTTATATAATTAAATGCATTTTCTTTCTTTCTTACTCTCTGTAAATATAACAACAGACAGAAATGTATTGTATAAATGAAAACATACATTAATAATTTTTAGATTATTTCTGTATTTTGGCAGTGACATAAGATTTTGAATAAAACATCTTCTTTTATTCGTTTTATTTTTATTTATTTTTAATTGTTTTTTATGGTATGGTATTTGATGATTTAAGTTTATTTTTTGGGTTTTTTTAAACCTTTTATCTTTTTATTGATTTAATCTTTTTTATTAGTTTTACTCGTGTCTTTATGTGTGTTTACAATAATAAAAATAATGAAAACATATTTCTGTTTATAATGTATTATTATCAAACATTTATTATAAGAATTATTAAATATATTGAAATGTTTCAATAACAAAGAAAATAACGTTGTAATTTATATTAATTTATCTACACGTTTTTAGCACGATTATTTATTTATTTATTTATTTATTTGTTGGTTTTTGGTTTGTTTATTTATTTGTTTGTTTGTTTGTTTGTTATTTTGTTTTATTATTTATTTAATCACTTGTTTATTTATTTTAATCCTTCTGGTTGTATTTCGTATTTTCATAAAGAACAAATGAAAGACTTTCTAAAATATGAGAAAAATCAAGACAAATAATAAAAATTAATGCTTGAAAGAAAAAGAAAATATAATGAAAAAATTTATTATTTAATACCTCTATTTCACATAATAATAATAATAATAATAATAATAATAATAATAATAATAATAATAATAATAATAATAATAAATTAAATAATAATAAGAAGAGAAAAAGAAAAATGAATGAAAGAAAGTAAAGAAAATCAAAAAGAAAAAAATATATTTGTCAGATTAATGGACAAATGGTAATAATATATTACCTACTGATCAGTTTCATATATTAAAAACAGTAATAAAGAGTTTTAACACGAAACAAAATAACAAAAATGTAGATTCATAGTATCAAACAGATGTGGAATATAATGATCATTTAACATTTTAAAAATAATGATTTTCATTAAAATTTAAAAAGCATAATTAATAATAATTTCAAACTTTCTTTGTCGTTACATATGTACATGTTTATTGATTTTCTTTTTCTTTTTCTACGTACAAATTTAATTACACTTTAGATATTAAAAAATATAAAAAATAAAGACTACTGAGAAAAAATAAAATAGTATTATTATTTTTTTATTAAATGTCTTATTATTTAATATAGTTTTGGTAGGGCAGTCACATTCTCATAAAATGTCTATGCAAGAATGAAAATCTATTCTTGAATGTCATAGTTCATAATCTTTTTTTTAATGTCAGAAGTTCATTTAGGGAATGTGCAGTTTAAAAAATAAATCTGAGAAAAAAATAAAAAAAAAAATAAAAAATATTAAATGAAGTAGAACAGCAACAACGTCAATAATAATTAAATAATAATAATAATAATAATAATAATAATAATAATAATAATTATTATTATTATTATTATTATTATTATTATTATTATTATTATTATTATTACTTCTATTACTACTATTATTATTACTTTTACTATGCTACGATTACTATTATAAATATTACGACTACCACTATTATTATTATTATTATGATTATGATTTCAGACGTAAAATTAAATTACTATTCTGCTCTCGTTATTTCCGTATGTCTTCAACGTCTCTCTAACTCGCCCTTTTCCACGCCATCTCGTCACCTCTCTCCCTTTTTTTTTTTTTTTTTTTTTTTCTGTTTTTTTCTTTTCTAGTCATTCAATATTCAATAAACACAAAGTGACTTATTATATTTTAAGCCATGCACAAAGTCTGGATAATGCTTGCAACAGCAATAAAAGTCACGGTACGTCTTAGCGCCGTTGTCTGTAATAACATCATCGCTGTCGTTGCGACACATTACGTTCGACAGGCGACCGGTTAGGTTTTACGAGAGAGTCTTTTGTTTTAAAGCGATCGTTAACATACAATAAGTCCGCGCTGTGGGGAATCCATCAAAACGCCGAACAAGGCGAAAAGACAACAGTATTGATCAGAAATGATAACCAACTCCCCAGAAACAAAATCCTGCCATTAGCAAACGGCCAACGGGGGTTATATTTATTCAATGATTTATCCCCAAATTACTTCCCGATAGATCTAATGCAGTCTGCTAAAATTGAATAACTTGCAGGGTGAATTCACCCCTGCGTCTTACGCGGATGATGGTCGGGCGAAATATTATGCAGTCGATCACTTCCCATCACTATTATTCGAGTTGATTCGCTAAGTGTCGCCATTATGAATGATAAGCTTAATACCGCCAGACATGAACCGCTGCTTTTAGTATCAAACGGCAGTTTTCGCAACACCGGTTCCCCGAAGACAGACAGCGATTTGCAAACGTAAAGTAATTACCGCTTGCTATGGAAGCGTCTTCCCTCGCTTCTATGTTCTTTCGGCGTTAATGGCTGTTGGCTTTCGATGACCCTTTCACGAGATGTTGTGTTTGTTTTCGTCAAATTTTTCTAATATGTTCCACTAATAATGCAAATTGAGGTTATTGCCGCGTAAAGGAATCTGTATTTTTTTTTTTTATTATTTTTTTTTTTTTCTTTATTTTCTCTTTTTAATCGTCGAATTGATGGCGTGGAATTGTGTCTGAATTTACAATCGAGAATTATTTGAAGTTATGCCACCATCAAAATAATTTCCCGATACAGTGATTCTGACAGTTTATTATGTAATGGTTATTTAGATTAAGGCCTTCCAGTGCTTCGTTTGTCAAATAGTCTCGTACATGCAAATAATGTTATTTAATATTTTAGATGTTTTGGCTTTATGAAGATAATAGCGTTTTAGGGTCAGTGATAAGTAAGTATATGTAATCTTTAATCATGGAAAAGTTTGTCTCTCTAGGGCTGTTGATGTTGTTTTTCAAGAAATTATGAAACGATGCCGAAAATTGCATTTATTTAATTAATATTTGTTGTCTGTTTAAATAAAGGGATTTGATATGATTCTCTCATTATCATCAACGAAAATATAAAAATAGCTATTTAACAGCAACAACAACAACAATAATAAAATACTGATGATGATGATGATGATATTAACAACAACAACAACAACAACAACAACAACAACAATAATAATAATAATAATAATAATAACAGCAATAATAATAATAATAATCAATAATAACAATAAAATGAACCCCCAAAAATGGGATTATAACTAATCAAAAATAATTATTTGTTTTTAAAATGATACTATAAAATGAATCTTTTGATTATAAGAGTCAGTTTAGTTACTGAGCAATGTATTTTTACTATTTTTATTTATTTACTTACATACTTACTTTAGTTTTAGTAATGTATAGGTTGCAAGTAAAAAATACGTGCACAATATCGAATTAAATTTTAATATTTTTGTCAAACATTTTCTATCGCAGATTTGCCACACTGCATATAAATTTCTATTTAGTAATGAATTTATTTACTTATTGGATATATTTGATTAATTTATGTAAAATACACGTTAATATCCGTTACATACATACATACTTAAGTGTATTTATGAGTGTATTATACATTGATATATTTCCTATATACATAGATATATGTGTGTGTGTGTGTGTGTGTGTGTGTGTGTGTGTGTGTGTCAATGTATGAATGTAGGAAAAACAAATCAGCTTCATTAACAACTTTACTCCTAAACCATTTTATCAACATCGTTCAAAATGATGTCTGAATTCTTTTTTTTCTTCTTCTTATTATTATCAATTTTTTTCTTCTTCTTCTTCTTCTTCTTCTTCTTGTTTTTCATTTACACCAAACACTGCAACAAATTTCAAGCTTTTTTTTTTTTTTCTTTCTTTCTTTCTTTACCCCCTCGCGTACTATTACCGCAGGAATCTGACAAGAGCAATACAAAAATGATGACAATTTGAAAATTGGAAAACCCCTGTGATGAATCGGCCAGGTTCACACGAAAGACCTTACACAGCGCCGAAGAGCCCAACAGCTTGCAGATTTGATCACATTCTAAATAATAAGTTGATTTGTAGCCATGTCCTCTCGTAAATGGTAGACAGCAGATTGTTAAAATAGTGGATGAAAATTGATAAGAAAAGAACGCCGACGAGGCACCGTGATGGAAGCTAAATGCGAGACAATTACGCCAGGACGACCTTGCTAAGATTGCTAGACATATTTATAGAAAGATTTTTTTTATTTTTTTTTTCTCTTTACTTTTTTATTTTTTGTTCTCGTTATTACTTTTCTGGATTTTTTTTTTCTTTCTTTCTTTCATGATTTTTTTTTTTTTTTTTTTTTTGTTTTTGTTTTATTGTTTACTCTTTTTTGTTTTTCATTATTTATTTTGGTTTTTTTATTGATGTAATTATTTTGATTTTTTTTTATCGATTTGATTGATTGATTGATTGATTTATCTGTCTGTCTGTCTGTCTATATGTTGGTCTGTGTGCATTCTGATGAATGACTTTTATTATATTTTTATAAATGGAAACAATTTGTAATAATAAATAAAAAATAAAAGTGCTTTGCACTAAATTAACGTCTGTCGAATTATTTATCTAATATAGTTTTTTTTTTTTTATTTTTTTTATTTTTTTTTATTATTAAATTAAAAACTGAATAATATATTTATTTGTTTATTTACTTTTGATTATTTTTTTATTTTTATTTTTTAAATTTATTATCAGTATCATTATCATCATTATTTTTGTTGTAATTATTTTTGTTACTGCTACTACTACTACTAATATTATTACTAATACTAATACTATTATTATTAGTGCTCTTTATTTCATATCGTTCTATTTTTGTAATAAGTTTAATTTCCTACTGATGTTCTTTTTCGTTCTTTTTCGTTCTTTTTTCCTTAATTATTTATATAGTTATTGTTCTACATTTTTTTTATATATATATATTTTTTATTATTAATTTATTTGTTGTTTAAAAATAACTTCTACAGCTTCATATTAACGATAATTTAAAGTCACGACATCATTCAGTTTCAACCCCGCATTCTCTTCTCCAGTTTCAGCTTGTCATTTCGGTCTCTTTAATTTCGTTCAAAACTTGCTCAGTCTTGCTCTAAGTTCCCTCCACACTTTTTAATCACCAAGTTTTCTTTCCGGCTCTGCGTGAGCCCGCGACAAACTCGTCCTTGTTTCTCCATCCCGAAAACTTAATGTCCAAGGTCTGATTAAATAAAGGGACAATATCAGAGAAGCTTGTGCTGAAAATGCGCCCTCGGTTGTAAACAATTGGTCCTGATTGACTCTCGGATTCTCATCAGCCGACAGAGAAGTGGATGACTTTCAGTCCGTCTTGTGCAAACTGGAGCAGAAGATGTCGTTAAACGCCAGACCGGCGGCAGGTTGTCGTTAATAAACTCTGTTCTCTGCTGCAAGATCTTCTCCGCAGAACTGGACTGTTGGGAAATAGAGGTTTTAAAAACAGAAATGTGTGCTGCAGGAGAAAATAGCTGAGTGTATGAATGTTAAAGTATAGAAAATTAATCGTAAGCGGCAGATCAACGGCATGTTGTCCGTTAATAAACTCCGTTCTTTACTGCAAGATCTTCTCCACAGAACTGGGCTGTTAGGAAATAGAGGTTTTAAAACAGAAAACATGAGTTAATAAACTCTGTTCTCTGCTGCTGTTAAAATGGTCCAGGAGAAAATAGATGAATGTACATAGATGTAAAAGTATATAGAATTAATCGTAAGCGGCAGATCAACGGCATGTTAGGAAATAGAGGTTTTAAACAGAAATGTGTGCTTTGAAATGGTCCAGGAAAAAATAGCTATGTTTATGTAAGGTATAAAATAGTAAAATAGTATAAAATATTTCGTAAGCGCCAGATCAGCTGCAAGTTGTCTGTTATAATCTGGGTTCTCTTATGCAAGACATTCACATATTTTTGGAAACAGGGGTTTAAAAACAGAATAGTGGGTTCTAAAATGGTTCTAGGGTATATAAAGGGAGTACAACTACTGTACAAAAGCTTGCGCTAAATGCCAAATCGGTGGTGGTTTGTCCTTAATAATCTCTGTTTTTAATTGCAAAAAGATTTTGCCCCTTAGAAATAGAGTTTTAACATAAAAATAATTCTAAAACGGTCCAGTTGAAGAGAGTTGTATATTTAACGGGTAGGAATAGAACTTTTAAAAGTTGTTGCTAAACACATGATTGGTTGTAGTTTGTAGTTAATAATATTGATATTTATTTGTAAAAAGGTCTCAACTTTACCCTCAAATAAAAATATTTTAAAAAGAAAAAAATCTTGGTAAGGTGGAAATGGATAGGTGTAAGTGGGAAGCTGGTTGTCATTAACAATGCTTCTCTTCTGCTGCACAAAAAATTACTCTTAGAAACCAAATGTTTTATTAAGAATTTAAACAACACTGAAACTTCAAAGAATTTTATATTCCACATTTTTCTATTCATTCATAATAACAAGAAATAAGATAAAACAAACAAGGAGAACTTAAACATTTTCATCTTTTAAAAAAAAAAAAAAAAAAAAAAAAAAGAAGAAGAAGAAAAAAAAAAAAAATTTCACTCATTTTTCGAAAACAGGAAGACTTAACATGGAAACGTCGTTATACCAGTCTAGCGAACGCCGAGGCAAAAAGAAAAGACGCGTAACAGAGACAGGCATTCAGTGCACATCTTGAGGCTTCATTTCATTTCATTGCGGTAATTGGTCAAATTTGGGCAATGGAGGCCCCATCAGAAAAACCTCATTGAGGCGGTTAAACCGGGTTAAATTCCGATCACCGGCTGATGATTAGTACGCGACTGACAAGACGTTTGTATCCGTTATTGACGAAAACATCTTCTGCCCTGAGAGGAACATGATACGCTCGCAATGACATTAAAAGAGGCGAATTATGGCACATCTAGAGAGTGTCATGGTAAATTTCACAAATACGTGTCCAGCACTTCATCAGTTCATAACTGCTCGTCTGGGGACAGGGAAAATGCGATTACTCCGCGATACAAGAAAGTCCATCACAATTCGGCTCGGCCGAAATCCAATCAGTGCTGACGTCGTCTTGCAGCTACGGCACACACACCGACGTCTTATTGAAGACCCGCTACGCCTAAGTTTATGCTAATTACATTGTTCTCGTCGTTTAGTTGTTGTTTTTTTTAAATTCGGTGTTTAGTGAAAATGTCAATGACAGTTCTTTTTTTTTTTTTTTTTTTTTTTTAAATTGTTTGTTTGATTTTTTTTTTTTTTTTTTTTTTTTTTTTTGTGTGTTTGTTTATTGTTTTTGGCGGGGATGTTCCAAGATTTTCTTTTCTTCTTCTTCTTCTTCTTATTAATATTATTATTATTATTATTAATATTATAATTTTTTATTATTATTATTATTGTTGTTGTTGTTGATCATTATCATCAGTAGCAGCAACACCTAATTATAATCATCAGAATTTTATTTTTATTTTTATGTGTTTTTTTTTTCTTATTATTATTAGCAGGTCTATACTTTACGTTTAAAAATGAAAAGCTTTTTTATCTTGAAATTTTTTTTTTTTTTTCTTTATTCATAAATATAACATTTAAAAAAAATACTCAGTATCTTTTAATTATTTTAAAGTGTTTCTTTTCTTCTTTTTTACCCCCTTTTTTTTAACTAGTTAATAACGGCTTATATGTTTTTTTACAGATAACACTTAATACATTTTCTTTATTTTATTATTATTAAGATTGATGATCTGTTCACGACCCACTGTATATAAAATACATCTCCCTGTTTTGCGATCATATCAATGAGTCACCCTGTAACAACTTTTTTCAATCTTCCCTTTCGAAAATAGTTAACCCAAGAAGCGAAAAGTAAGTGCTAACACATTTATAAACAAACAAATAAAATAGAAGAAAAAGAAAACGAAAATAAAAAGTAAAATATGGCGCATATATATAATAGTTAATATTAAAATATCCAATAGTCTAGAAGTAACTTCCTATAAGATTTCATTAAAATTTATAAATTTTAATAATAATAATAATAATAATAATAATAATAATAATAATAATAATAATTAATAATAATAATAATATGAAGAATGAGAACAACAGACTCAGCTACAACAGCAGCAGCAGTAACAATAACAATAACAATAAATAAATAAATGTCATGCAAAAAAAAACATATCGCAAAGTGATGTATCTGTTTTCGAAAGTTTAAATCCTTTATCTTTTTTCGATCTTTTATTTTTAAATTATTTTTTATCATTTTTTTTTTTTATTTTATTTTTTTTTTATTTTTTTTATCTTATTTTATTTATTTTTTTTTATTTTATTTTGTTTTATTTTTTATCTTATTATTATTTATATTTTATCTTATTGTTCTTATTTTCTTTCATTTTATTTTGTTTTATATAAATTTACTTTTATTTTATTTTATCTTATTGTTCTTATTTTACTTCATTTTATTTTGTTTTACTTTATATAAATTTACTTTTATTTTATTTTATTTTTTTTCTAGTTCTTCTTCTTCTTCTTTTTAATTTCAACAACATTGGTAAAAAAAAAAAAAAAAAAAAAAAACAAAACATCTCTTTATCTATTTAGTTTGAAACAAACCATGTTGTGACACGTTTACAAATAGCTGACATTTTATCCGTTTTGTTTCCAATGGTATTAAAACAAATATTCCAAACTGAAGCGTCTTAGTCAAAGGACGGGGAAATTTCTTTGATGCAGTGACGTTATGAAGTCCAGATGTTATCTAAGATGATGCACAGTGATAGCGCCCGCTTCAGAAGCGTGAACAAAAAACTGGTTTGACGAATCATGGTATATAGGAGTGGTTAATTAAATGAGCAAATGCTCAACATATTTCTAAACTGACAGTTGCTGAAATTATTAATGCTTTTGCGTTCTTGGGAGAGATACAGTCATTTCTCATAATTCAAGGCATGTAAACATGGCTAATAAGAAAGGTTAAGAATGATGATGGTAATGATGATGATAGGGGTGATGATGATGATGATGATGATGAAATAATAATGCTGACGATGATGATTTTGATGATATTGATAACGATTATGGTTGTGGTTGTGATGATTATGGTGGTGGTCATGATGGTTATAATGATAATGATGATGAGCATAAGCATAATGATTATGATGATGATGATAACAATAATGTTGAATGGAAAGATCAAGATAATAATGCTGATTAAATCTTTTTTCAGATGTTTTAGGAATTATACTGTCCCTCCCTCAGTGAAAGCTGGGCTCAATTAAGTCCACTGAGCTATTTCCCAATCCGAAAGTGCTCGAGAACTGCTTTATCAAAAAAAATGAGATAGGCGCTTACCTAACTGCGAGAAGGTGCATATTAAAAAAAATCCTTTGCTGCTCTTCACATTAATTAAAACGATTCAGCCAGACTTTATATCAACAATTTATTTATCTTCTGACTTAACTCATTTCTATCCGGGTTTCTTCACCAACGACCCATAACTCTTTCCATTAAGGCGCAGTTGTTATGGATTGCGATTATCGGGTCTCACAACGACCACGTTATCAAAACGTCATATGCCATCGCAACGTCTCCCTAACTCTGGCAAATTGCCGCGACCTCACGCGCCCCGCGTCACCCCGGGAGACAGTTTCGCCATAAATTGAAATGAAACAAATCAACATAACTTTTATTTTCTCGTAATTTCAACTCCAAAATCTGTCGGTAACTTCAAAACAGACGCCAAAGTTCTGCATCAGCATGGCAGGATTGAGCGGCTGCCGAAAACACTGCGTGTCACTGAAGTGACCCGACCTGCACGAAAAGAGAATGTTGCTAATTTGATACGTTCGAAAATAGATAATCTGTCTGAAAGAAATATTAAAAAATAATAATAATGTAAAATAAAAAATAAAATAAAAATAATAATAGTAGTAGTAGTAGTAGTAGTAGTAGTAGTAGTAGTAGTAGTAGTAGTAGTAGTAGTAGTAGTAGTAGTAGTAATAATAATAATAATAATAATAGTAATAGTAATATTTAATTTTCAATTCATGTGTGTGTGTGTATATATATTATAATATATTTTTACTCATTTTTTTCCAATCCTTTCTTTTATTTTGTCTTTATATAATTTTCTTTTCTTTCTTTTTTACTAATTTTATTTTTATTTTTATTTGATTTTTATTTATTTTATTTTATTTTATTTTTATTTTATTTTTTTTTTTTTTTTTTTTTTTTTTCATTGTTTTTCTTTATTAATTTATTTAATTTTACTTTTTTTTTTTTCTTCATTCACTTTTGGATTTTTTGAAGTGCGTTTGTAGATTTTTTAATTTTCATCCATTTATTTATTTATTTATTTATTTATTTATTTATTTGGTTGTTTGTTTGTTTTTTGCTGTTGTTTTTGTTTTCTGTGATTTATTTATATTTAGGTTATTTTTTTTTTATTGTTATTAAATATATTTTTTTCATTCATTCATTCATTTTATTATTTAAATTTATTGCTGTAATTAATCGTTTTCTTTGTTACGTTAGTTTCAGTGTTTTATTTTGATTCAATTTGTTTTATTTCTAATATTTTATTTCTGTTATTTTTATTTAGTTATTTATTTTATTTTATTTGTATTACTACTACAACTAATAATACTACTACTATTATTATTATTATCATCGTCATCATCATCATCATCATTATTAATGTTTAATTATTAATTTGTATTTATTTTTATTAATTTTTTCCTTTATTTTTTTATTATTTATTTTTAATTATTTTGGTTTTCATTCATATATATTGTTATTCATTTTGTTACTCTCTCTCTCTTTCTCTCTTTTTCTAACTGTCTTTACACCCATACACACAGAAACACATACACATCCACATACAAACACACACAGACACAAACACACACATGTACATATATGTATACACTGAGGTGTCAGTTAATCTTTTTTCTTCTTCGTTTTTAAAACTGTTTTTTTTTCTCTCTCTCTCTCTTAACCCAGACACCACGTGACTTTTTAAAGTCAGTTAGGTTGTCAAGATGGTGATAATCTGGCACGACGTCAGCTCCAACTGTCTGCGTTGATAAATTTAATAACTGTTAACATTATCACTGCTATTTGTTAACGAACTTTTTAACAACGATTTTTAGATTGTCTTCGCCGTAATTAAATAATCGGAACAGCTTTGGAAAATATCTGTTAGTAGTGGTAATAATTGTGGTGGTAGTGGTTGTAATAGTGGTATTAGTTGTTGTGTAGTTGTAGTAGTAGTAGTTGTTTTTTTGTTGTTGAGGACGCAGTAGTTGTGGTTAGTGGTGCTGCTGTTGTAGTAATTGCAGAAATAGTAGTGGCTTTTATTGTTGCAGTTGTTGTAGCAATAGTGGCTGTTGTTGTTGTTATAATTGTAGAAGTAACTGTCATGCTGTTATTGTAGTGATAGTAGTAGTCTTAGTACAGTAGCTGTAATAGAAGAAGTTGTAGTAGTGTGAACCAGAAAGAATGATAACACATTGATGAAGGGAGCTTGAGCAAGAAATAATCATGTGAAATAATAAAAAAAAAAAAAAAAAAAAAAGCGAGGGAATAAAATAAAATTGTAAGAAAGTATTTCAAAAGTTTTAAACAAAGGTCATTAAAGTAGATGATTATCAGAGAAGAGAGAGAGAGAGAGAGAGAGAGAGAGAGAGAGAGAGAGAGAGAGAGAGAGAGAGAGAGAGAGAGAGAGAGAGAGAGAGAGGTTTCAACTTTAATGTTTTCTCTTTTTTTTTCTTTTCTTTTCTTTTTTTTTTCTTCTATTTTAATCAAATTAATTCAGCTTGCTGCTATCACGCTCGCTGTGAGTGTGTGTGTGTGTGTGTGTGTGTGTGTGTGTGTGTGTGTGTACCATTTCCGAGAACACTCGGTCCTTTCACTGCAGGCGTATGAATACATTATCACGCGCGAAAAGACAAACGTCAATATAATTAAACTGTCGGAAATATGGCCGAGCGAACGCACGCGCATGGTTTGGCGCGCGTGGCCGTGTGAAGAGTCACTTTTCTGTTTGCCAGATACAAAGCAACATTGTGATAATCAAACATGCAGATGTTCGCCTATCCTTAATGCAATTTGCCAAATTGATCGGATGGGCCTGCACGGACTAGATGTTGTAACTGATTGCAACGCGGAGGCTTGCAGATCGAGAACAGCGAGATATGTTATCTGAGTCCCTGACTGCGCGTGTGTTTGACTTGTCCCTCCCTCCCTCCCTTCCGTGTTGTTGTTAGTTTGTCTGTTGTTTTATGATGTTAAAAAGGGTGGGGGGGAATGTGTTTTGTTTATTTGTTGTTTTTTTAATTATTTTATTTGTTATTTTTGTTATTGTTGTTGTGGTTGTTGTTATTGTTTTTTGTTGCGTGATGGGTTTTTTTTTCTCTTCTTCTTCTTCTTCTTCTTCTTCTTCTTCTTCTTTTTCTTCTATTATTATTATTATTATTATTGTTGTTCTTGTTTTTTCCTTTTTGTTGTTTTGTTTTATTTATTTTTATTGTTGTTGGTTTTGGATAGACAGATGGAAAATAGAAATGAAATGAAAATGTAAACAAAGATAGAAACAAAACAAACAAATCAAATAAACTATTCTCTTTTTTTTTTTTTTTTATTCTTCTGGTTTTTAGCCGTTTAAAATAAATTAAATAAAGAAGGTAAGAAAGAAAGAAAAAGAGAATCAACGAGAGAAAGAAAAATTAAATTGATGAATGAAATTAAATTTTTAGTATAAAAGAAAGAAAGAAAAGTAAAAGTAAATAAATATATCCAAAATAACCAAAATAACCTAAATATAAATAATTAAATCAAATTAAAATATTTACTGATTATTCTTATTTCGAAAAACATCAAACAAAAAGATAAAATGAAGAATTATTTCAAAACTCCACAAATAACTAACTAACTAACAAACAAACTAAATAAATAAATAAATAAATAAATAAATAAATAAATAACCCGAAAAAAAAATGAAGGATTTTTTCCCAATAAAAGAGAGAAATAGCGAATAGGGTGCAGAGTGCAACAACTCACCAGATATAATTAACGATCACCAGTTTCTTTCTATCTACCTATCTACCTACCTACCTGTCTAACAAAGAGAGACTGAAAACAAATTACAGTTCTCAGTTATAAATATGTCTATTAAATTAACAAAATGAAAGAAACTGTTAGAATTATTAGAAACAAATTTTCATAGCAATTTAACATATTTTGCAGATCAATTTATTCTCACAAACGATATCAGAAACACATCTCAAATCTTTGAACTCAAATCTTTACAATTTGTAAAAAAAAAACCATTTGATTAATGGAATTTAGATTCTAATAAAATAAAGAAAACGAGTGCAAAACCATTAATTTTATTTTTATTTTTTATTTTTTATTTTTTATTTTTACATTATACTGAAATTATTTATTTGAAAAAAAAAAAAATATATATATATATATATATATATATAAATAATAATTTAAAATAATAATTAAAAAAATAAAAAAAATAATAAAATAATAATTCATTTTGAATAGCGGTTTTTAATACCGAATCGTTTCGGCCAGTCGCCGCGTATGTTTGGACCTTTACGGCAGACTGTTTCCGAGTTTGAAGTGACTCACGAGGACATATGGCTGAGAGATGTCGAGAGAAAACATAAGTGATGCGTAATTGAAAAGCTTTTATCGGCTAATTAGATCTGTGTCTTCTGTACGCTGGTGCGTGCCTCGAAGGTCTGCACGCGCGCGCGTTTACTTAACTTTAACGCAACGCATCAGCGATGCACGTGACTTTGAAACACGGTGAATTGATTTTTTTTGTAAGCGGGTTGTTTGGTTGCACGTGGATTTTTATTGTTGGTTTAATTTTTTGATTTTTGTTTTTCTTTTATTTTCTTCTGTTGTTTATTTATTTGTATTTCGTTTTGGTTTGGGCTTTAGATTTTTTTTATTAATTTTTTAAATTATTATTTCATTTATTTATTTATTTTTTTAATTATTTTTATTTTATTTATTATTATTTTTTTTTTATTTTTTTTTTTTTTTTATTTTTTTATTATTATTATTATTAATTTGTTTTTGTTTTTGTTTTTTTTGTTTATTTTGGCCTTTTCTGTTTTTAATGTCTTGAAAATCGTATCTTGTTTATACGCATCAAAAAAATCAAAACAATATTTGATTCCATTAAATTACTATATCAATTTTTCCTTTTATTAATTCATGACTACAGTCAGTGTCTACATAATTCAGGTTATTTATTAACATGCATACATGCTCGATTTACCACTCTCTTTAACAGTTTGATATTAATAAAACTGTCATCTGCAGTTTAAAAATTAATTACGTTAACACTATTGCTTTCGGCATCGTCTCACAAATGTACGGTTTTCTCCGTTCATTTAAACACAACTGATAACCTTTTTCCCGCCTTTTCAAACTAGCACTCGTCTGCACGTGTTTTTTTGTTTTCTGCTGCTTTTTTTTTTTTTTTTTTTTTTTTTTTTTTTTTTTTGTCGTTTGTTTTGCTTTCCTCCTTCTTTTTATACGCACTATTCTCTACTCGTATTCTGTTGTGCGTTTGCCCACAACATTATCTGTCTCCGCCACTTGCAGCACGTTATCCTGATGATCGTTAATTATATCTGGTGAGTTGTTGCACTCTGCACCCTATTCGCTATTTCTCTCTTTTATGGGGAAACAAACAAATGAGGATATTTGTGCATTCGTTCATGCTTCCATTGCTGCAGTGTCAGTTTCTCTCCCTCGGTATCATTCATTTAACCAGAGGTCGCGCAGAACCCCGGACTAAGTCTCTTCGGAAAATTTACGCTTAATTGACTTTAGTTAGACCAAACTATATGTTCCTTATTACATCGCCGGCAGCAGCAGCAGCAAGATAGATGTGTTTCATAAATATTGTAATCTGCAGAGTTTACGAGCGAGACATTTATCAAAAGCCGTTGGGCTTTAATGGAACATCGCTTTTGAAGACAACTTGTCATGATGTCATTGGCGTGAATAAAAGAGAAAAACAGAAAATCTTTACACTTCACGATGCAACTGGACATATTTCATTTTTCTATGAAATAATTTAATTGAAAAAGTCGGATGCATGAGAAAGATTGTATTAATGCTGCGGACGATCTCGGAGTTGAACACAACTCTATTGATCCGCCGAGAATGTATTTGGAGGCAGAGACCCTTCGAATCAAGCGGGAACTCTTTCTGGAAAATTGGTTTCGACCCCTCGTGACCCACGTAGACAATGCACACGTCGCAGTCATAAGTTTGAGGCTGAAACTACCGCCCCGAAATTTATTTACTCCCATTAATTTCTTGAAAACACGTCAGCGGTTTTTAAAACAGACGCCGAAACAGAAGACAAAACAATTCTTATGGGTGTTACGGGGTCGTTTCTAATGTGACAGAACCCGAAAAGTGATTTCTAACAGGGGTAAAAAAAAAAAAAAAATACTGTAAATATTCTCGAATGGTGTGTGTAATGTATTACAGGGTCTAGCGAATCGAATGAATAAACACATTTTGTTATCAGACTGTAGTAAGAATGATTTCAGATTATGATTATTGGTTATCTGAAATTTGTTTGTTTATTTATCATCTGTATTACTATTATTACTGATGTTGTTACTTTTTTGTTTTATTTCGATTTTTATTATGGTCGTCGTTGTTATTGTTTTTCAATCAATGACATTTTTCTTCATATATTTATTATTATTGTGGTTCTTGTTGTTCTGTTGTTGTTTGTTTCTTTGCATTTAGAATTCTAAAATACTTTTTTTTGTTTACATCATTCAGAAATTAACGTTTGTTTATTTATTTATTTATTTACAAATGTATTTTATTATAAAATCTAACTGCCATTTTCAGTAGACACGCACGAACACTTATATACAAATACATATGTACAAACATCAGCGTGCAGTATGAACTAATCTACAAATGGACAAAATAAAATCTATATAATTCTCATAAGGCTTTTTTTCTCTTTATTCTAAATTTCTAAATAAATCATAAACGTTGATCCGTCTTTCTGTCAGTCTGTCAACTCGTAATCGATGGATTTAATCAAAGATCGAAATAAAGATGACATTTATTACAGTGTTTTACATTCTGTATTTGAAATTTCAGTTTACAAAAACATTTTTATATTTTTTTTTTTTTTTTTAAATTACCTTATTTCTTTGAAACTTTTTTTTTTTTTTTTTTTACGACGTTGTTAATGAAATTACCTTAGCTGCAATATTAACAGGGCACCACGAACCTCTGAGATTTCTAAACGAATAAGAGAAGATAATGAAATTTCCCATCTCAACGTTCTTTTATTACATGTAAAGAGAGTTTCAAATTTTGTTGACAGGTTTAACTTTTCTAGCCATTGATTCCAAGCGAAAATTGGGAAAACCCAAGAGAAAATTATTTCGTGAACACTTTAAAACAAATTATAATATTTTATCATTTTTTTTTCGGTCACCGTGGGATTGTCTTGAGATATTTGAGAAGAAAAGTGAGATGCGACAAGCGATTTCTTGTCAGTGCGAAGAAAAAGATATTTTGGAGATAGAGGGTTAAAAAAAAAATAAAACGTAATTAAAACGTGAAACGTCTTAGAGGGATCATGTTTCCCCTTTGTTAAATTAGTCTTTTTTATAAGGACATGGTTTTTTCCTTTCTTCTATCTTTCTTTCTTTTACTTTCTTTGTCTTTTTTTTTTTTTTTTTTCTGTTGAGAAAAGTTTCAAAAATTCATCTTAAAAAACTGCACTTTTACACTCTTTCATTTTCATTTCTTTTTTTTTTTCTTTTTTTAAATCTCCTTTTAGTTTACTTTTTAATGTTTTATTGTTTTAAAAATGTTGTTACGTAATGGACATGTCAGCAGAGTATTTAACAGCGAGCTGTTCAGACCTGACAGGCGAAAGCGTAAGATCGAAACCTTCTTAGTCCATCTCTATATCTTTATCTATCTTTTTATACGATCCATTGCACAATCCGTCTGTTCATCTCCGTCTGCTTAAAACGCTAGTCATATATATGTAACAGAACATAAAGTACCGGCATTTTGCTTCTGAAAGCAATGGATATCAGTATATCACATTTTGTCATAATTTGTCTACGTTCTAACAGCTTGGTTTTAAAAACTGAAAGCAAACCACTAAACAAACTGATCAAATTTATCATCAGTTTTAATTCAAGTGCAATATGCAGCTTTACCGATAAATATAATACTTTTTTTTTTTTTTTTTGGAAGCGCAGGACGGTCGTACATTTCGCACGGTACAAGCCGTAACGTCGAAATTACTTTTCATTACCGAATATTGGCGCGAAAATTCCTCGACATCGTCTGCTGATAAATATCTCGCCGCCTTTGTCTCGACAGCAGTAAACAGGCTGGAACTGGTTCAAATTGACGCTACCTTTTGCCGGTTCAACATACATCATCACGAATGCCATGTTTTCACGCCGGTTCGCGTAAGGTGAGGTTTTATGTTTCTGGAAGGTTATCTTCCCCGATCTGTTCGATTGAAAATCTCCGCCATATTTATCAATAAAGCATCAAATTTTCTGGGACGGAGATTCAGCAAAAATGAATAATCGCGACCCGCTATTGCTTCATAGACCGATAAATGGTAACAAATGGTAAATGGCTTTGTTGGGGTTTTTTAGACACTTTTTTTTTCTTCTTCTTCTTCCCCGAAGATTAAAAAAAATTATATTTTTTAAATATTTTTTTCATGCTAATGCGCTGGTCGTAAATATTTTGGACATGACGTGGGATGCAAACATCTCCCAGACATTTGATACGGAACGAGGGTCGTTGATTCATTTGCTGTTGTACGTATCACGATTTACATCGACATGTGAAAGCAAATGTTTTGCATATCACTCGACTAAAAAAAAAAGTGTTTTATTAACAGGAACTTGGATTAAGGTCAGCCAGTCTCAGACGGTAATTTGGCTGCGGTTTGAATAAAAAATATATATATATATAAAAAATGATGAATATACGTATATGAATAACTAATGAAAAAAAAAAATGATAAAAAATATCTTTAAAAAAAAGGAAAAAAAATAAAATAAAGGTTATAAAAAAACGTTTATGATGTTATGGAATACCATGATTGATAACTTAAATCGGATGTTCTTATAATTTTTTTTTTCTATATTAGTATATTTTTTTCTTTTTTTTTTCTTTCTTTCTTTATTTATTTATTTTTTATTTTTTATTTTTTTTTTTTTTTTTAAAGTCTTTATTATTCAATTATTTATCCCTAATTTAGTATTCTTTCAAAAATCATTTCCTCTTATATACAATATATATTCTCTTCTTTATATTATTATTATTATTATTATTATTATTATTATTATTATTATTATTATTATTATTATTATTATTATATTATTTTCTATCTTTCTTTCGAGATTTAGTTTTTCTAATATATTTTATTATCAATTTTCGTTTACAGAACCATGTTAAACATATTTTTGAGATAAATTTTGAGTTAGATATTATTATCTCTAACTGATAATATATTATTACAAATAATGAATCTTATTAGGTTAATACAAAAAGACAAAGGGATTCTCTTTATCTTTAAACTGGAAAACGAACAAATGCACTAAAGCTTTAACAAGTTAGTAATTAGGTCTGAATACAAACTTTATCATTAACTCTGAAAAATATGAAATGGTGCTTTACATTAAAATAGAACGATGATGTGGTGGAGATGATATAGTCGTAATAGTTGAGGTGCTGGAACTGAACAGTCGTAGTTTTATTAACAGAGTAGTAGTAACTGTCTTGTTAGTTGTTGGTGTAGTCATTCTAGTGATAGAGACAGAAGTAGTAGTGGTCGTAGTGTTTTTAATAATGGAAGTGAGATCATCGTAGTAACTGGCTGCAGTACTTTCGGCAATTTAATAATAATAGGTGCAACAGTAATAATAGTAGATGTAGTAGCTGTTGTGTTGGCAGTTGTTGTGGTAGTAGTAAAGTTGCATTAGTAATAGTAGTAACATACGTAGTAGTAGTACCAGGAGTAGTAGTAGGAGTAGTAGCAGTAGCAGTAGCAGCAGTTGTTGTTGCTGCATTTCTGCTTTTAATAGTGGTAGTGTAGTAATATAAGTAGCATAAGTAGTAGTTGTATAATGGTAATAGTGGTAGCAGTAGTAGTAGTAGTAGTAATACTAGCAGCAGAAGTAGTAGCAGTAGTTGTTGTTGCTGCTGCTGTTGTTTGAAAAAGAAGAAAAAAGGACGTTCAAAGGAGTAAGAACGTCCTTTGATGAAATCAAATGTTTTCTGTCACGTCGACCAACACTTCTGTTTTAATCATTGTTTACTGGACACGGATTTCTAATCATATAACCGTCCTGAAATCACTTCAGAACCGTGCTAGGAAGAGAGAGAGAGAGAGAGAACTGCGCACCAAAAACCTATCTCATCAATCACGGCGGGTAAATATGTTCTGAACAAACCCGCTCGCTGGAACATTATGTTTGCAGCATATGATGTGATACCAGAGATCACGAGGAAAATATGTTTAGAAATAACGGATCACCCTGCAAAGAGATGACGAATGAACTGACTTCTTGATTGCCTCCTTGTCCGTTTTGCTGAGGCGCAGACGACTGCTGAAGTTTATCCAGCCGCCGTCTTAAAAACTCTCGTAATAATCGCCGACGCTTTACAAACAATGTCCTGCTTTTATGTCGGCAATGATTCCTGATTAGCCCACTACGGCGGGAGGGTGTATGTCGAGGTGTGTGGGGGGGAAACTGCTTCGAAATGTCAGCAATACTGAACACATACTGGTGATGGACGACCAAAACTGCTTGACCCCTTTTAGGGAACTGCTGCTCGTACGTCCGGACAATACGGAATGTTTACTGGCAGCCGAAGGATGATGGCCAAATTGATTGTTCGTGTTAGCTTTTATTTCTCACTGACACATTTCATCTGTGATGAGATGGGCAATTTGTAAATACGGCTATAAATCTTCGTCTTTGTGACTTACAACCGGCTCCTCGGCTGTGTTTAAGTGGAGAGCGAGCTAATGTCGAGTGTGACATACTGACGTATTGTGCGCTTGATGTTTCACCAAGCTGTTGAGAAAAATTAATAACAATAAATGTAAAATATTTCCCCATGTTAAAAAGGGGTTTTCTAGGGGCACGATCCTGATTAACATATTTTTGTGGTTCTACCACCGTGACTGTTATTATTAATAATTTTCACCGCGACATTTTCGGACGTGGTACAGACGTGTCTGTATAAATGGCGTGAGACAGATTAATATCCTTTGTGAGTCTAATACCGAAGATAAAGTAATGAATGTCTTTTACAGTAATCATTTGTCTTCTTCAGATGGAAGTTAATAAATGCCTTTCCTACTCGTAAAGAATTACCAGTATAATAACAAAACGCCAGAAAATTTGTACGTGCATATGTGTTTGCTTATTCAATTTAGTTCATTCTGTTCTTTATTACCTCTGATCTTTATGGCTCGTGCCTACTTATGTAGTAAATCTTTGGATTAAGGGACAGGAAAGTAGACAGATATAAATTATTTTTTGTGATTTAAATTTTCTAATATGTCTCTACAGACATTAGATCATTAAAGTTGCATCCAGTGAGGCTGTTTCTTTTGTTTTGTTATTGTTGCTGTGTTGTTGTTTGTTGTTGGGTTTTATTTTTATTTATTTTAAATTTATTTATTTAATTGTCGTTATTGTTTGTTTGTTTGTTTGCATTATCCCCAAATGGAATGATCTAATCCTGCCGGCACAAAAGAACAAATCAACGAGCGATAAGAATAAACGAAACGAATAAATGAATGAATGAATGAATGAATGAATGAATGAATGAAACCAAACAATTTTTTAACTTCATTCCAACACAAATAAAACATCGTCTGTTGGATGTAGACAAAATTTTGAACGGAATCGTCGAGAAAGCCTAAAACATCTGTAAACTGAAGATTCGCCATCAATACCACAACCAAGATCACACCCACCCCTAGGCGATCTTGACCACTTTTGTGTTTACTGATTACATTTACTTCGGTTTTTTTTTTTTAATACCTCTTACTCTTTTCCTCCTTTGTACTTTTTTTTTTCCTTTCTAATCCTCTCTCTACTTATTTTTTTTTTTTTAAAAAAGAAAAAAGAAAAATCGTTTTGCCTTTGCACAAAAAGCTTTTAAAGACGGTAATGGCAGACTCTCAATGCAGCGGTCCGTGTTCGCGGCTTATTTCAGTAGTTAATCAAGCATGGGCGGCACCGGCTGATTGCAGTCAGGGAATATGCTTTTTACGTCTTAATCCGGGATCACCATTGGCGTAAATACAGCAACCTGTTTGCGTCAATCACCGGAATATTTTAACCAATTATCGACAAAATGATGAACCGATTAGTGATGCTTTGGGAATTAATGGGTTGTGTCTATTTTCTTTTCGGTTTTTTCTTTTAATGGGTGTGTTTGCGAGTGTGTGTGTGTGTGTGTGTGTGTGTGTGTGTGAGAGAGAGAGAGAGAGAGAGAGAGAGAGAGAGAGAGAGAGAGAGAGAGAGAGAGAGAGAGAGAGAGAGAAAATGTGGTGCACTCCTTTATGTATATAATATTTCCATATTTACTTTTCTTCTTTTCTGTCGTCGTTGACGTTGTTGTTTTCAGGTACAGTAATGTCAAACAAATACATCCGATACACCGCGTCCACTGAAGCGAGCATTTAGTTCCTGAGCTGCAGCAGAACCTAATCATCTTAGTGTTCTTAAATCATTTTTAATTAAATCATCTAAAACTGCTCGAACATAAGCAGACTAAAATCTTGCTGCAGGTTTACAAAATCAAGCCGCGTTTGTGAAGCCTGGATAGACACGGCAGTCCGATCGGCTTCAATATATTTATAAGTAATTCGATTTAATTCATCAGTGACTTTGTTGATCTTCTTACTCGAAACGCAAAGTAGACACCTACCAGATCTATCAGTTTGGCCTGCAAGTAATAACGACAACAACGACAACAACAACAACAATAATGATGATGATAATAATAATAATAATAATAATAATAATAATAATAATAATAATAATAATAATAATAATAATAATAAATAAATAAATTAATAAATAAATAAATTAATTAAAACAATAATAATAATAATAACAACAACAATAACAATAACAACAACAATAACAATAACAACAACAACAAAAACAGAATATGTAGTAGTAGGAGCGGCAGTAGTAACAGTAATAATAGTGGTAGTAATTAATAGTAATACAGAAATTATAGGAGACAAGACAAGATACTGAAAGCAAAATGAAAAATTAAAAACTGACTAACCCAACAAATAATGAATAAGTAAATAAATGAATGAATTAATGAACATATTAACAAACAAACAAACATAACAAACATAACAAACAAACAAATAAATAAATAAATAATGATGACAGGCGAGTTCAATTCCACAACTGAGCTCGCCTTTAAATGATTAATCATTTATTTTATTCTTTCATTCGTTTACTCATTCTTTCTTAAAACTTTCGTTCATTAATAAAAATCGCAAAATAGTAGTAAAAAGAAAGCAAATAATTAAACAGAAAAAGATAGAGACAGACAGACAGACAGTGTATATATGTGTATGTGTATTCTGAGAGAGAGAGAGAGAGAGAGAGAGAGAGAGAGAGAGAGAGAGAGAGAGAGAGAGAGAGAGAGAGAGAGAGAGAAATGTCCTCCAAGAAGTAAAATAACCAAATAAACAGACAGAAATGTCGTAGACATTTTTATTACCATAATACTACACAATAACCATGTTTTTTTTTTCTAATGATTACAAACTCGTAACACAAATTAAGCATTTCCATTCAGCGAATATTGTTTATTGAGATTTCACAGTTAACTGTTTATAATGATAACGACACAGACACTGTGACAGGTCTGTATGTACGTTCGGGAAATGAAATGATAAATGGACGCGGGTTAGATCGTGGTCCCGTTAACTCCGCGCTCGGCGAGAATTCGCGAGATCTCATCATATTAACCAGATAACAACGGCGGGCTTTTCGCTTACTTGGCGACATCTGTAGCGACAGATGTCAGCTCGATTTATGGGATTTTGATTACGGAGTCTAATAAATTTGAAAGAAATGAATATTCTGTTAGAAGAACATGGCACAGTGCGAAGATTAAAAACCTAATTTGAAGAAGTCGTTGCACGAGGTCACGTGATTTGACTAATCTGAAAGGAAAGCACAATATTTGTTTCTTGTGTTTAAAGAAAGAAAAAAAAAGGGGGAGTAAAAGGGTTTTTTTTTTTCTTTTTTTTTTTCTTTTTTTTATCATAATCTGTTCTATTAATTAATTTTGTTATTTAAAATATATAAAATCTAAACCGAAGTAAATTTATTAATATTATTTGGTCTTACGATTCACTGATCTGAAGTGCCGAGGTTTGATCGATTCGGAAAATGATGGTATTAAAAGAAAAATGGACAGAAAAAGAAGCATGTTAAAAATGAAAATGATGTTGTTCCAATAATTAATTCTGCTCTACGAGGCTATTTGTTTATTTTCTTATGCAAAGGGACTTTATTTATTTATTTTATTTATTTTATTTACTTACACATATATCATTATATGTTACTTTTTATATTGCTTTAGAGAGAAAGGCTGTATATTGGAAAATTTCTTATTTTATTTTTGTTTCTATTTTGGGATTCTTAATTCTCTATTTTATATATATATATATATATATATATATATTAATAGAAGACGTTTTCTTACTTTTTTGTCTCTTATTTTTTCTTTTTCTCCTTTCTTCTCCTTTTTTCTTTTTTTTTTTTCTTTAATTTTGTATTTTTTCTTTCTTTATTTATGTTTTCTTAGTTCTTTTATCTTATTTCTTTTCTTTCTTTCTTTCTTTCTTTTTTTATATCTTATTTTTATTTTTTTTTTTTTTTTTTTTTTATTATTCTTTTTATAAAATGTGGTTAGAGACTCAGATTATTATTCAGTGAAGTGATAAAACGGGATTTTCTGCACGCGAGGCAGATGCTACGCAA
Organism: Chrysomallon squamiferum; assembly: GCA_012295275.1. Lineage (NCBI taxonomy): Eukaryota > Metazoa > Mollusca > Gastropoda > Neomphalida > Peltospiridae > Chrysomallon > Chrysomallon squamiferum. Next base: position 22,777,338 of record CM022679.1, read on the forward strand.
TATTTCCTTAGAACGTGTTTTCACGCACTCCGCCGACCATCATGGCGGTTTCGATCTCAAAAGTAATGAAAATCATCACGCAACATTTCACCATTGTGGTATTACAGAGGTGTTACAATCCCCATGGACTTTCCTCCGTCCGTGCATCCTTACACCCGTAAAAATCAAGTCCTTAAGGCAAAGTTCCTTGCCGGCAGTGTTTGGACATGAATAGCCGTTTCTTCCTTAGTCTCCATAACAAAGGATCAAAAACAACGTGTTAGATCATCGAGGCCTGGCGCGCAATTCCTGTAATGTCGTCTGCATGTGACTGATCGTTAGATCTCGCGTCTCTGACTGCACACTCGGGATTTGTCGTGGATTATACAGAGCAAGTAATTAATGTGCACGATATAATCTGTTATGACTGCATCGGCATATTGCAATTTACAATACAATTTTCTTTATTATCATTGCCATTATTATTATTATTATTATTACAAATATTTATTTATTTTTGGTTTTTTATTTTTGTTATTTTTATTTTTTTTTATTTTTATTTTTTTTTTTATTTTTTTTTTTATTTTTTTTTTATTTTTTGTTCTTGGTCTTGTTCTTGTTCTTCTTGTTAGATTAATAATTATATTTCATTAATATTATGACTGCTACTGCAACTACTACAATTACAGGTTCCTTAATATTATTATCCTGATCATCAATAACACAAAAAACTCCGACAACTATATATATATAAATATTTTTTAGTACTACTGTACTACAACTACTATTACCGTTACTACAACTATTACTGCTACAATTGCTAACATTATTATTACAACTGTTAATAACAAAAATAAGTCTTCCTTATTACCATAACTATTACTGTGGCTATTATTCGTATGACAAGTACTATTGCTATTAATGGTTAATATATTAACGAATCGAAGAAGGAAAGGAAGGAAAAACAAAAATTAAATCGTCAGGAAAATATCGTCTGTTTGAACTTAGCAAAATGATGAACCGATTAGTGATGCTTTGGGAAGTAATGGGTTCTGTCTAGTTTCTTTTCAGTTTTTCAGTTAATGTGTGTGTGTGTGTGTGTGTGTGTGTGTGTGTGTGTGTGTGTGTGTGTGGAGAGAGAGAAAAAAGTATAACATAATTATTATGATATGTTGGGATGTATAAATCTTTTTACGTTAGATTTTATGAATAGACAAAAATATTGTTTTGTATTCCAATTTATTTTACACAAATCATCTCGCATACTAATTTCTTCTTCTTCTTCTTCTTCTTTTTTTATATTCTTTATTTAATTTACTAAGCCACTTTTCTTTTATCGCGCCAGAGATTTCGAAATCAAACATTTCACTGAAACGGAAAAACAAATCCAAAATGTCTGCGTTCGTTTAGTTAAATCAACAGAAATAGAAAGAATCATTTAACTTTCCCCGAGCAGAATTAATTATTCACGGAGCTTTTATTATTTGCGATGTCAGTTAATCATATCTGGCAAATGTTTCGAGTCGCTAACATCTTGCACTCTGCTTCTATAACTCTCTTTTATGGAGACAAATAAACGAGGCTGTTTGTTCACGTACTCATGCTTTTGGCGGGAAGTGCCAATCAAGATCTGTCGGGAACATTTTATTTAACCAGAGGTCAAACATCGACCCGCAGAATTCTGTTCCACCAACTTACGGTTAATTGGCTTTCGCTATATCAAACTATATGTTCCTCATTACATTGGCGGCAACATGGAGAAGATATATGTGTGCCATAACTGTTTCCATCAGTAAAATTTTACGACTTCGGGCCTTTAATCAAGCCATCGAGAATTGGGTAGCGTTCGGTTGAGCGTTTGCGAAGCCCGGCAGACGATGGGTCGTCAAAATTTTGACTTCTGGCAAAGCGTTTCCAGCCAGGGCCATACAGCCCGTACAGCGGGGCATTTCGTTTATTTCATTTGAAAATAGGAGAACACAAATGAAAAACTGCAACACATGTCATTCATATACTGAACGCTTTATTGATTTCTGACATCTTTTCTCAAACTCCGACAAACATTATTAATAGTTGAGATTCGCGAACAAATGACGTTGCTTGCCATGTCTAGATATAACATAATTTTTTTTTTTTTTTTTTTTTTTTTTTTTTTTTTTTTTTTTTTTTTTTTTATTTGTTTATTTTTTTTAGGGTTTGATAATTATTTCTAGTCCGACGTCGTGGTTTCTTTCATTAATATGTTTTTTTTTTCTTTCTTTTTCTATTTCTATATTTTTCTATTACCATTTCTGTCCAGCCATATATTAAACTGATACGAGCATAACAGATGCGTAAGAGCAGAAACAGAAAACAAATTAATCACTAACACACACACACACACACACACACACACACGGACAGACAGACAGACATTATTATTATTATTATATTTCAGATCGCTAAAGAAAACATTGTTTGGATTTGAGTCATAACAGATTTAAACATAAGTGTTTGGAATGAAGAAAAATAATAAATAAAGATATTTATTTTCAAAATTTTATAATATTCAATGAATTTGTCCATGTTGGTGGGGGGGCAAAAAACCTCCTGTTTCTGCATATTGTTAATTAAATAGTGTATCCATTTCATCCTGAAAGATTATACCTTCTCGTTTTGTTTTTTAGCTAATGGATCTGTCCCTGTTTTCGACCTCGGTGTGTCTCAAAATAATCTTCAGGCTATCCAACTGGTTTAACCTGGATTACGCGATGTTTTCTGTGGCCATGTTTCCTCCCTCTGGTTTCGCGCACTATCAGGAACACAATTCCGAATATAATTGCCAGAATCAACACCACACTTAAAACCATCAGAACGTAATTGATTATACCATAATGTGCTAGAAGAGAAAACAAAATAATTAAAATAAATATCAACGACAGCGATAACAAGAACAACAACAACAACAACAACAACAACAACAATAATAATAAAAACATCAACAACAGAAGTAGTAGTAGCTGTAGTAGTAGTAGTAGTAGTAGTAGTAGTAGTAGTAGTAGTAGTAGTAGTAGTAGTAGTAGTAGTAGTCGTTGTAGTAACGGTAATAATAGTTGTAGTAGTAATTACTGATAGTAATACAGAAATTATAGGACAAGACAAGATATTGAAAACAAAACGAAAAATAATAACTGGTATTAAAACTGACTAACCAAACAAATAATGAATAAGTAAACAAATGAATGAATGAAGAAACAAACAAACAAACAAACAAACAAACAAACAAACAAATAATTAAATAAATAAATACATAAAAACAATCCTAATAATAATAATAATAATATCAGCAACACAATAATTGATAGTAGTATTTAGTGCAAACAATGATCAGAAAAACTTAAAATATAACTTAAAAGTACTGAGAATATATTTACAGTATTTCTTCAAACCACCAAAAGATACATTTTAAATTATATAGTATATGACAACCACCATCAAATAGATAAATAAGTTATTATTACCTTGGTCTGTCATTTTCTCGAAATCATAAAATTATCATTTTGCGTTTATTTCCTTTTATATACGAGTTAAATAGTATCTTGCGGACACTGATACAAAGTTTTGACAAAGCAGGAAACCTATACTTGAAGCTTAATGATAAAACATATCACAAACTGATATTGTATACTGTACAAAATAATGTGTGACCACCACTGCATGGATTACTGTTATGTCTTATACACACATACACACACACACACACACACACAGAGATACACCTAGATACATGGATATATAGATAGATAGATAGATAGATAGATAGATAGATAGATAGATAGATAGATAGATAGATAGATAGATAGATAGATAGATAGATAGATAGATAGATAGATGTGGATACACAATACTTACTCCGTTCCAGAATACTTTTTAAAACCGAATCTATGTTTTTTTCTCCAGAAAATATAAAGCATTTTATTACTGAAATGCATATAAAACAACAACCGATATAAACACAATAAACAGAAGAAATAAATGAAAGTTTAACTGCTCTTCACCTGTACCGAGGACAGCGGATGATGAAAGTGGAAGGTGGTGTGTAAAGTGGAGAGAAAATACCAGGTAACTTTCTGTTTACACTACAACAACCTAGCTGAGACTCACTGGATTTCATTTTCACAAAAAAAAAAACACCCCAAAACCCTGTTAATAAAATTCTTCCTCGTTTTAAAAATGTTTCTCTTTGTCAAAGGTTTATGTTGCGGTCTGCTACAGCTTTGTCAGTTTGAAATGTTTTCACAAAACTTTGCAAATCCCGCTTCGAGCATCATTTTGCACACTTTGATTAGTGAACTAATCCTCCCTTCCTTCCTCCTCATCTGAAGACATTTTATCTGCTGCCTTCGGGTTTCGAACGAGTTTACTAACGTTCGACAACCAAAACATTTTAGTTGTCAAATAATATGTCCGAGAACCGAGATCTCACAGTATACTTACATATATATGTGTGTGGGTGTGTGGGTGTGTGTTTGTGTGTGTGTGTATTTGCCAGACGGGAAAATCAGCGAGTAAGTGCATCGACAAAAATTGATTCTAGATTCAATATGCACTCTTAAAGATTTTTTTTATTTTTTTTTTATTTTTATTATTTCTTATTTTTATTTTTTCGGGGGTTTAGTTTATTTATTTATTTTCTTTTTGAACTTATCTTCTTGCTTAACCGATCAGATTAATTTTAAAACACGCACGCTTTAATAATAAAGTTCTTCTTAAAATTTGTTTAGTTTAGTATATGTTCAACCGTTACTTGATACGTTGGTTAATTTGTTCGTTTACGTCACAGTAACAGTCTTATCACGGCATTCAGTCGACGTCTCGGAAGCAATTTTATTTTCATCTGTAACTGATCAGACAAAGAAAAAATACCGTACATTTTATTATAGATAGCGTTTCAATTGGGTATCAAAAAAAAAAATTAAAGGTCACTGTCAAATATACTTTTTATTGTGAAGCAGACAAAACTATTCCCCTTAAAATTAGGATAAGGGAGGTAATCCATATAAACGACAAGAATTAGCAAGGAAGATACATTTATCTCCCTTGTTTGTTGAACTTTGCAGTACTGGTTATGGTGATAGTTGTATAGTAGTAAAAGTACTAATATGTAGTAGAAGTAGGGGGTATTAGCAGCAGCAATAGTAGTGGCAGTAGTAGTAGTAGTAGAAGCTGTAATGTAGCTGTAGAATCTTAACTATTGTTCAGAATGATGAAGATGTGTTTTCTAATACTTATTATAACACACAAAAACAAGTTTCACAATTTTTAATTTATTTCAAAGGTACAACTAAGTGTTGTATGCAACATGATGCCATTATTATAGTAAGTAATTGTAAAAAGATTTAACAATATTTAGTAACACATTCAAACAATAAACTATTATTATTATTATTATTTATTATTTACAATATTTAATTATAATAATAATAATAATAAAATAATAATAACTACAATAAGAATAACAACAGTAGAACTAAATATATATAAAATGAAGTAAAGAAAATGCAGCAAAATGCACCTTATCACAGGAAAATAAAATTCACCATGCAGCACTATGAAGCAAAATTAATAAAATAGTTTCTGCAGTAAGCAACAAAAAAAGTATGCTAACAATAAAAACAATAACATATTCAAAAATTAAGTGTCTTACAGTTCATCATTACTTGTAGGCATCTTAATGATAAAAACAAATATAAAAAAAATATATAAAAAAACACAACAACCAAAAATCAAAAAACAAACAAGAACAACCAAGAAAAAATCCCAAACAAAACAAAACAAAACAAAATAAAAGTAATCCAAAACAGCAACAATAAAACAACAAAATAAAATGATAAAACAAAACACACACACACACACACACACACACACACACACACACACACACACACACACACACACTCACACACATTAACACTATATGCAAACAAAAACATTTCTAAATAATACCAAAAAACAGTAACACATTTGTATTATTAAATATTAAATTTTCAGAACAAACAGATAATACACAAAACGTTTTAACAACAAAATACATTTTTGATATAATTATTATTAACAGCTAATATTAAAGTTAGTTTATACAGTATTTACAGTCACACACACACACACACACACACACACACACACACACACACACACCTAGATAGATACATAGATACATAATGGTATACATAGATAGATACACAGAGATGTACATACAAATATACATAGAGAAAGAGAAACAGAGAGAGATAACTGTATTCTAATAAAATATAAATTTGACCACAAAGCATCTGTCAAAATGTAAACCACAATAGTATGTACATAGGTGTGTACACGTATGTGTGTATATATATATATATAGAGAGAGAGAGAGAGAGAGAGAGAGAGAGAGAGAGAGAGAGAGAGAGAGAGAGAGAGAGAGAGATACCAAGAATATTCAATACTATATCAATATCAATACTATACACAATACACATATAGACACAATAAAACATTTAACACTATGAAAAAAGTTCTTACATGGCAGACCAAATGAAACAAATAAAAGTATCTAAATATACCTATTTTTATTTACTGTTAATTTTTTTTACAGTATTTCACGACATTACTAACAGAACAATATAATAACAACACAGGGGTACATTTAAAAGTGTATACACCAAAAAATGACATATAGTTTCTCATAGCTACCTTTATGTTTTATTTTTCAGGAATACCACATTACTTATTAACTTCCAGTGTTAATAAACAAAAAGATCTGAAAGTATTTCATTTATCTCAGAAACAAACAATGAGTTAACAGAAATACACATAAAACATTTACTAAATATAATTATTAAAGAAGAAATGTTTTCTTGTTATGTTTTATTATAGTTGATAATAATAATATTAGGAATTTATAATTATTATTATTAGGGCAGTTAATTCCATGACTGAAGGTACATTAGGGAATTATTGTTAATATTATTATTATTATTATTATCATCATCATTATTATCAGTTTTAACTCAGAATTAAATTTAAAAAGATACAAAAAACATTAATAAATACAATTAGTTATTTCAAAAATTTAAGATTTCTTTTTCTGCTACAAAAAAATAAATTGTAGTAATTTTTTTTATTATTATTATTATTATTTAATCTTAACAATACACAACAAGAAAAGAATGCAAAAATGTTTTTACAGTCATTTCAAAAAAACAAAAACGAAACAAAAATTAAATTTTAAGACCGGTATAAATATCACTAAGTTATAAAATCATATTTAATATATAATTTCACATTTTAAATACGACTGTATTCAATACTGTACACAATACACATATAGACAAATAAAACATTTTTTTTTTTTTCCCCTGACTTTTCTGTAACAAATTTCAGCGTTCACTGCAGTCACAACTGCTATTCACAGTGAGATAATATCAAAAAAAAAAAAAAAAAAATTATATTTATTAATGTATGCCATAAGTCCCAATAAAATCTTGTTTTCGGTTTGTTTTTTATTGGGTTTTTTTTTTTTCTTTCATAAAATAATCAAATAAAAAATAATGTATTCATATTCTACTTAATAGTTGATACAGATACAATGAAATTTATAAAAAAAACAAATTCAGAAAAATTAAAAAAAAAAAATCAAACACGGTCTCACTCCACAGTTTATCATTTCACATCGACTGTATTATTAATTCTAATAATACTCCCAGTCAACCGCTGACCATGATATAAGAATGTTACTGTTGAGAGCCTGCTCGCGAGACGTTGACAACATCCGAGATGTGCTCTCCATCTCCGGGTACTCTGACAGTGAATCTGATTCTGCATCAGACTTCTGTGCTACCCGAATCATGTCCCTGAATCCTTTTCCTACAGTAACCATGCCCGGAGGCATCCAGGAAATATCTTCTTCTTCATCTAAGTACATAGATTTATGGTCACAGTAAACAGGAAGTATGTAGCGCACATAGAACTCTTTTGCACAGTGAGAACTGAAAACATTGAGTGGCTCCATAGTTGTAGGGTCAGCAATGATGACACTGCCTGATGTGGTGCCAATGTAGAGGTAGTTGCCAAATATATTCAGGCAGGTCAGTTGGTATTTATCTGGAAAAAAATATAATTATAATAATAAAAATGGAATGAATTTATATATATATATAAATAATAAACTAGCAAAAAATCAAACACACAAATATATTTTTCAAATATTGTAGAAAACTGCATTATCTATACAACTACCACAGGCAAAAAAAAAAAAATAAATGAATAAAAAAAAATTTAATATTATTGTTTATGGTTTTAAAATACTGTTCAAAATACTATTATCTAATCTACTGATACCATAAAATGTAAAGGAAAAATTATTATTATTATTTGAACTTCTGGTTTTAAAAAAATGTTATAAAATACTACTATCTAAACAACTTAAATGAACTTACTGTCAACATGTTTTGGTGACATAACATCTGGACTGTTTGTTGTTATTATGTTTGAACAGTCGAGTTTTGCGTTAATCTGTTCTCTGTTCACATCCCAGCAATACACAATTTTACCTGAATAATAATAATAATAATAATAATAATAATAATAAAGTTTATGATGATGATAAATAATAATAATAATAATAATAAAAATAATAATAATTTTTATGATGATGATGATAATGATAATAATAATAATAATAATAATAATAATAATAATAATAGTTATAATAAATAATAATACTATTATTATTATTATTATTATTATTATTATTATTATTGTTATTATAATTGTTACTATTGTTGTTGTTGTTGTTATTAGAAAGAAAATTATTTTAAAAACCTTAAAAACAAATATTAAAAGAAAAAAAAGTAGCATTCAAATTAACAAAAATACATGGTTATTTCATCACCCACAAAATTCTAAATAATATTTTTTTTTTTAAAACAAGACAAACAAACAAACAAATAAATAAATATTTTAAAAACCCACAAAAACAGACACATTATAATTAAATCACACACATAAAACATAATCCAATACTAGAAATGAATGGCAAGCCCACACAACCACCCTGATAAAATAAAAACCGCTAAACA
>CM022679.1:22796414-22843914 GCA_012295275.1 Chrysomallon squamiferum
ACAGGATCAGAAATAGTTAGACAGATAGACAGAAACAGAAATAGTTAGACAGACAGAAACAGACAGAAACAGAAATAGTTAGACAGATAGACAGAAACAGAAATAGTTAGACAGATAGACAGAAACAGACAGAAACAGAAATAGTTAGACAGACAGATAGACAGAAACAGACAGTATCAGAAATAGACAGATAGACAGAAACAGACAGAAACAGAAATAGTTAGACAGACAGAAACAGAAATAGTTAGACAGACAGAAACAGACAGAAACAGAAATAGTTAGACAGACAGAAACAGAAATAGTTAGACAGATAGACAGAAACAGACAGAAACAGAAATAGTTAGACAGACAGATAGACAGAAACAGACAGTATCAGAAATAGACAGATAGACAGAAACAGACAGAAACAGAAATAGTTAGACAGACAGAAACAGACAGAAACAGAAATAGTTAGACAGATATACAGAAACAGACAGAAACAGAAATAGTTAGACAGACAGATAGACAGAAACAGACAGTATCAGAAATAGTTAGACAGATAGATAGAAACAGACAGGATCAGAAATAGTTAGACAGATAGACAGAAACAGACAGAAACAGAAATAGTTAGACAGACAGAAACAGACAGAAACAGACAGAAACAGAAATAGTTAGACAGACAGAAACAGACAGAAACAGAAATAGTTAGACAGACAGAAACAGAAATAGTTAGACAGATAGACAGAAACAGAAATAGTTAGACAGATAGACAGAAACAGACAGAAACAGAAATAGTTAGACAGACAGATAGACAGAAACAGACAGTATCAGAAATAGACAGATAGACAGAAACAGACAGGATCAGAAATAGTAAGACAGACAGGATCAGAAATAGTAAGACAGACAGATAGCAGAAACAGACAGAAACAGAAAGAGTTAGACAGACAGATTGCAGAAACAGACAGTTAGACAAAGAGACAAGTAAGGATGACTGCAGCTCACTCTGGTCTCGGTGGCAAGGGCTCGAAGACGTCATCAAGCTCAGGGTGATCCCGAGCAATCTGCACAGGAGACGGCTCCACTGAGATGTCTGTGTTGACCATCATCCAGCTGTCCTGGCTCTTTTCAGACCTCTGTCTGCAGACCTCCTCGTTGAAACACTGTGGACACGGAATGATTCGCGTGATCAGGTACCGGCCTTCACAGTTCTGAGTAAACGTCTGTTCTCCTGAGAGAGATAACAAGAATGAAAACCTGAAGATTTCTGTTATGAGATAAACTGAGAGAGAGAGAGAGAGAGAGAGAGAGAGAGAGAGAGAGAGAGAGAGAGAGAGAGAGAGAGAGAGAGAGAGAGAGAGAGAGAGAGAGAGAGAGAGAGAGAGAGAGAGAGAGAGAGAGAGAGAGAGAGAGAGAGAGAGAGAGAGAGAGAGAGAGAGAGAGAGACACACACACACACACACACACACATGGAAAGAGGCAGAAAGAGAGAGAGTAAGAGAGAAGGCAAAAGCAAGAGACAAAAGGAGAAACAAGGAAGAGAAGGAAGGAAGACAGAAAGAGCCAGAGAGAGAGTATGCTGAAGATTCACGCAATGAGTATTGAAAAAAAAAAATAATAATAAAAAATTTATAACAGTTTTGTGACAAACAAAGATTCACAACCTACTCAACCCAATATTATTATAATTCACATAATTTATTCTAGTCGCAGATAACAGCATTTAACAATTCCAGTCGACACAATTGATCGCAACAAACCTGACTGACCAAAACACGTCTCACCTAACTCTGGATACCAGTCCTGCAGCAGATTATCCACATGAGCCACGACTTTGACCATCAGACTGGCAGTAATCTTGTCATCTCTGTACACAGTGGCCGTCCTGGCTGACCCCAGGGTTTGAACCTGTGGCCCCTCTTTGCTGATGAACCGAAACGTCAGCGAGTCTGTCTGGAACGTGATCTCCAGCAGTTTGCTGTTGACGACGTCGAGGAAACTCCACTCGCTGTCGATGTTGCACTTGATTCGACACAGACTGTAGTCGCAGAGAGACATGTCCGAATTCATCTGGACTTCGCGAACCCGCAGGATCTCGACGCCGAGGTAGTACAGAGACAGTCCCGTCTGCCAGCAGCGCCATTCGGGAGCGTTCTCCATCATGGCCCTGACCTTCTGGCTCAAGGTCACCAGATGTTCCGGGATGCGAAACAGTCCGACGACAATTTCGTACAGACTCGAGTCGGCCAGGATTCGGGTGATGAGGCGTGGCCAGAAGCCACTGGGGAAGTAGGTCATGAAGTAGAGTCGACAGAAAGAGAAGATTGGATTCACTGTTGTTTTCAGTTCGAGAAGGATCAAAGTGGTTTCCACTCTGTCACTTCTTCGATTCATTTGACTGTGGATTCTGTCTTCCTTTTTGAGTGGAATCTAAAATAAAGACAAAAAAAATGTTTATTATTTTAATTGTTTAAGCAGAATGCAGATAAAGAATACTAAAAATTTTTTATATTTACTGTAATGATTGTGATAGTGAAAGGAAATTTGTTTATTTTAGGTTTACGTTTTCTTCTTGTAGAATATTAAAATAAGTTATTATTTTATGAAATGAGTGTTATTGTAATAAATTTGAAAGATAACTGTTTTATTTTTTCAATAAATTTAAAAACACAAAAAAAACAAATAATAAAGTTAAATTTGGTACTACAAAATAATAACTTTAAAAAAAATTCTATAAATTAAAACAATAATTTAATATGAAATAAAATGAAAGCAAAGAAAAACATTCATATCATAAAATAAAATAAAACTGAAAACAATATAAACTGTCACAAAAACAGTGGAAAATGTAACTAAAACAAAACTAAATGAAACAAAATGTGAAAAAAAGATATTTAAAAAATATTTAAAAAACAAAAAAAACAACAACTATAAATTTTTGTTTTATCTAAAAACCAAAATAAATGAAATAAAAAATATTTAAAAACAAACATAAATGATAAGAAATGTTTTTGAAAATGAGTTTTTCTTCTAACTTTAATTTCATTGTTTCCAATCCGTGTTTTAGAATGTGCCTGTTCGGTGGGTAAAAGTGATGGTAACAGAAGATGTTCTTCATCAAACTTGAGCGCAACCTCAAATTTGTTGAGCAAATTGGTGATGTAATCCTGTATGTCACTGTGCTGAAAGTTTGGGCTTCGGAACAAAATTTCCAAATCCTTGGTTTTCATAACTCCTATAAAAAAAAAAATATAAAAAAAATAAAAACAATTTCCAGTCAGATATGTAATATTTTAAATAAATCACTGACATTTTTTATTTTTTTTTTTTATTTACATTTATTTATTCATTATCTTTTTTTGATTTTATTTATTTATTTATTATTTTTTATTTTACTTTGTTACAGTAATTTTATTTTTATATGAATATAAATATAAATATGTGTAGAAATGATGTACAGATGCAATAGTTCTTATTATTTCTTACTATTACTATTACTGCTTCTATTACCACAACCACTGTCCTAGTTTTGTTATTAGTTCTATTCTCAGTAATATAACTACCACTATCATTATCATGACAATCATCATTGTTATGTGATTGTTATTAGACATAATATAAGAAAAACAATTTTGCCACGGAAAGTCAAATACTAAGTTTTTACAACAATATTTTTCACAACAATATTTTTCACCAACAAAATAAACATCAAAATTTAAATTAAATATTTACAATATCACAAAGGTCTTGTTAGTGAACTGATTGAAGCAAAATATTTTTTTTCCTTTATGGTAGTAAATTTTAGCTAGCTGGTCACAAAGCCACTGTGGATCCAGAAAAAACAAAATTGTAAATTGCAGATCATCATGGTGAAACACCACTTTAGTAGCTGGTAACAAAGCCAAGTGGATCCAGTAAAAACAAATCAAAGATAACACACCTGTAATTATCAAATCAAAGAAACATCACACCTGTAATTAACAAATCAAAAATAACACACCTGTAATTAACAAAACAAAAATAACACAAAGATAACACAGGTGTAATTAACAAAATCAGTTATAAAACCTGTAATTAATAAATCCAAATATACGTGTAATTACCAAAATCAATTATAACACCTGTAATTAATAAATGTTATAACATTATACATTAATAAATGTTATAACATTATACACAACAAATTAGAACCTGTAAATTAACAGTGCAGTGACATTTACATAATATATTAATATGTAGTTAACATAATAAATATAATAAATTATTTCAGTAATGCTTTAAAAGGTTTGATGGAAACTATTGCATGAGCAGAATGTACAAGTGAAACTCACCATTTTCATGCAGAAAACTTGTAGCCTGCTGCAATTCATGGGGGTCTCTGAATGTTCCAGATTTTTCCATCATTTTGTTTGATACACACAGCCTGAAATAATAATAATAATAAAAAAAATAACAATAACAATAACAATAACAACAATAATAATAATAATTATTATTATTATTATTATAAGAAAAACAACAACAATAACAATGACAACAACAACAGTAAGAATAACAATATTAACAACACAAAAACAATGAAGAGAAATGAAGAGATAGAGAGAGACAGATGAAGAGAGACAGTTAGGCAAAGACAGGAAGAAATTAAGAAAGACAGGCTTAGCAATATAGATGGAACAACAGAGAGCCAGAGAGAGAGAGAGAGAGAGAGAGAGAGAGAGATGGAAACAGACACAGAGAAGGAACTGAGAATCACAGAGAGACAGAAGAAAGAAGTGTTAGAGAGAGAAGAGAGGGAGACATAGGACGACAGAGAGAGAAAAAAAAGAGAGACAGACAGAGACATAGACAGACAGACAGACTCACATGTAGTTAGATTTGGAAAGAACTGGGTCTTTTTTCTGTTCCTTTCTTTCTCTGGCGAGCTCTTCTACAACTTCCTTAAGCATGAGATACTTTTTAGGAATCTTCTGTTTCAGCAGCTTCTGATCACGCGACCCTGCACAAACATTAATTAAGTAAGTAATGCTATTGATGATGATGATGATGATGATGATGATAGTAATGATGATGATGATAATGATAATGATAGTAATAATGATGATGATGATGATGATGATAATAATGGTCATGAGATCCTGGAACAGATTAATTAATTAAGGAAGTCATTTTAATATTTAAAAAATAATAATAATAATAATAATAATAATAATAATATTAATAATAATAATAATTTTTAATAACAAGAAGAAAAGAGAGAGGGACTGAATGTGAGCAGTGTATACAGAGAGATTAATTAAGTAAGTAAGTAAATAATAATAATAATAATAATAATAATAATAATAATAATGACTAATGGAGATTAAAAAAAATGAATAAAACTAAAATGCAGCATTTAAGAATTTCATGGGACCATGCATAGACCACAAAAGTTTTAATTCATCCATCCATCCATTCATTCATTCATTTATTCATTTTTTTATTTTTCATTTAATCTTTTGACTGTTCATTCACTCATTCATTAGTGTTTCATTTATGTGTTAGTTCCATTAGTAAACATTTATAACATATTTAAAAAAAATTAAAAAAAAATTAAAAACTCTCACAACAACATTTTAAACATTTAACATCTGACAGACATCTTATAACCAATATTCCTTCATTTCATTACTAACAATAAATCAAATACTTACTTGGATGTTTCACTTCAAAAGCATAATATGCTATCTTTTCCACGAGTTTTGAAATATTTTTTCCCGATTTGCAGCTAACGTTTATTGTGTCAAGAACATTCGGAAGACCACATTTCTCGGGTTCTTTGTTCATGAGAAACATTTTCTGTATGAGGCTGGTCATGGCCTCTTCATAGTCATGTGGGTATCGACCTGCATCTTTTAACATATCAAGATGAGTTCCAACTATGATAACTGGAGCTCCTGGAGCACGTGCCTAGAATGGGATAAAAATACAAAAATTGAACATTCAGAATTATTATATTTATCATGCAAGCTGTATAATTTGGGGGTTTTTCTATAATAGATGGAGCACTAAGAGCCTCTGTCTGGAATGGGATAATAGGTTTAAGTTGGAAATTTCAAAAGTGAGTTATGTTTACATTGCAAAATCAAACAGATATACACTTTCACCTCCGTCACAAACACACACAACATGTAGTATTATTCAGATATTAACTGACAGTATTTATTGTTATAATACCTGAATGTTCACAAGCCACTGCAAAAGTCCATTGATTCCTGCTGGACCTTCAGTGATGTTCCAAATAACCAAATACAGAGATCTTGGAGACAGAAAGTACTGGTGAGTGGCATAATACTCTCGCTAAAACAAACAAATAAAAATATAATATTACTTAACAGTCTTATAGATAGTAGTATTTTTAATATCCCTTGGAAATACAGGATATATTAAAGTTTATAATATGACCCTTACGATAATAATAAGAGTAGTAGTAATAATAATGATAATAATGATAATAATGATGATAATAATAATAGTAATAATAAATGATGATGAAGATAATAATAATAATAATAGTAATAATAAATAATAATAAATAACAATAATAAATAATAACAATAACAATAACAATAGCAAGAACAATAATAATAATAACCATACAGTCAACTCAGATCACTACAGTATTTATTATAATAAAATATTCAGGTACCTAGATATTTGTACTGGTAGCAACATGTACTGTTTCATCTTTACAATGAAGCAAAGATTCACAAAAGACATTTTTAATGTCATCCTAATTAATGAGATTGTGACAATAATTAGCCATCACTTTATCACATTTCAGGTGACATTTTGACATGCGGCCGATGAATGGCATACACAAGAATTGTTATGGTTGACTGCACAGATCTGGTTTTGTTGCTGGATGGAATAAAAACATATTTCTCAGAACCCAGTGACTGCTTCTGAACACCTCAACTCACTGAGGAAAACAGTTCTTGCAGGACCACCCCAGACATCATGGCTTTTGTTGTAACAAAATAACTTTTGGAAGTTCACCTATTAAAGGTTCATTTTGTTAACTGAATTAAAAGCAGACTGAATCTGCTTTTTTTTGTTCTTTCTGTGCTAGATGAAGACACCACCATTTTAAGGTCCAGTGAAAATGAAGGTACACTGAAGATTCCATTATAACTCAGTATACAGTAACTACTGAAATACCCTGAAGATTCCATTATAACTCAATGTACAGTAACTACTGCAATACCCTGAAGATTCCATTATAACTCAATATACAGTAACTACTGCAATACCCTGAAGATTCCATTATAACTCAATATACAGTAACTACTGCAATACCCTGAAGATTCCATTATAACTCAATATACAGTAACTACTGCAATACCCTGAAGATTCCATTATAACTCAATATACAGTAACTACTGCAATACCCTGAAGATTCCATTATAACTCAATATACAGTAACTACTGCAATACCCTGAAGATTCCATTATAACTCAATATACAGTAACTGCTGCAATACCCTGAAGATTCCATTATAACTCAATGTACAGTAACTACTGCAATACCCTGAAGATTCCATTATAACTCAATATACAGTAACTACTGCAATACCCTGAAGATTCCATTATAACTCAATATACAGTAACTACTGCAATACCCTGAAGATTTCATTATAACTCAGTATACAGTAACTACTGAAATACACTGAAGATTCCATTATAACTCAGTACACAGTAACTACTGCAATACCCTGAAGATTCTGTGGTAGCCATAACTTTAAGTTCAAATTAACCAAAATCTAAAGGTGGGTCAAGAGATTAAACATCATAAAATAAATTTAAAAAAAACAAACAAGCATTGTTATCACCTGGCCCCCAAAATCCCATGTTCTGAACTTGACGATGCAGTCACTCTTGTATTTTATGATCAGTTCGTTGATGTCGATTCCGACAGTCGACAGAATTTTATCTTTGTCCTGTTTCTTTGGAGTGCTGTTGCTCACCCTGTCTTCCCAGTGCTGCATGAAAACACATGACAAAACTGTTTATTTTCACAATGAACAGATGAATATTTAATGATGGAACAGATGGAAGGACTGATGGATGGATGGATAGATGAATGAACAAAAAATAATTTATGTTTGACTCAGTATTTGTTTCAACACAAAAATGTGTAAAATAATTTGTTTTATCCAAAACTTGCAACAGGAATAAGCCAACAAGTATACTGAGGAGAAATGAAGCGATGATGATGATGAAAATGATAATAAAAATAATAACATTCACAAGAATAACTGTAATAATAATAATAATAATAATAATAATAATAATAATAATAATAATACAACTATATTAATTATAATACCAACAATAATACTATCCACAGCAGTAATAATATTAAAAAAATTCTAAAATATTAAATGCAAATATAAATACATAAATAAATATATAAATAAATAAATAACTAAATGAATAAATAAATGAATAAATAAATAAATAAATAAATAATATATAAAAATTATTTAAAGACTCACAGAGGCTTTGGATGAAGACTTTCCCTCATTTCTAAGTCTGTTGAGAAGTGACGTTTTGCCAATTTTGTGTGATCCAACCAACATCAGATTCATGCAGTTGTATTCTGACGACCTGAAAACACGACACAACATTTATTTGTGTTTAGCAGCACAAACACAATAATTATTCTAATTAAGAACATAAAAACTTTGTTTGTTCTATTTCAGAACACAACATTTGTTCTATTTAAGAACATAAGAACTTTGTTCTACTTGAGAACACAACACAATATTTGTTCTGTTTAGTTATACAAACACATTATTTGTTCTACTTCAGAACACAACACAATATCTGTTCTATTTAGGAACACAAACAAATTATTATTTGTCCTAGCTGAGAATATAAACACACTACTTGTTCTGTTTGTTTAAAAAGAACTAAATTAATTTGACAAAATCCACATAATGAATATTCGAACCGATAAAACCAACAAACGAATCACATTTTTGTAATTATAAGATTTTTATCTAATGAGGTAATTAAAATGGCTGATAATGATGGATAATAAAACTTACTCTTCAAAGGCAGACAGAAGATAACCAAGAATATCTCTGGTGGAGTAAGAAGAACTGCGAATAATATCCTGTATTGCACCTTCCAGTGGACAGTTCTCGATTTCCAGCTTCCATAGTTGTTTCAGAAGACCAAGCTTTGGGGGAAGCTGAATTAAACAAGTTATAGCAAGTTTTGTTGGAAAGATTTCACATAAAAAGAGTAAAAAGATTAATCTGGAATGCTTTTTCAATCACATGCAATGTTAGATGTAATTATATATCTGCAGACTGACTACATATTAATTTAAACATCTCTCTCTCTCTCTCTCTCTCTCTCTCTCTCTCTCTCTCTGTATGTGTGTGTGTGTGTGTGTGTGTGTGTATATATATATATATATATATAAACACACACACACACACACACACACATTTTGTGAAATACATTCTGGCTTTAGAATCTAAAGCAACAGTAAGCAAACTATGCTGTTCACATATTTAAAAATATCCAAAATAATGTGTTTTTATTTATAACTCATCAAAGTCTCAAAGACAAATAGACTCTTAATACTACTTAATTCATGTCTAAAATTACCAGCAAAAATCTGTTCAAAAATGGATATCCAGTCTTTAACATTTAAAAAAAAATAAAGTAGTGAACAGAAGCTTTAAATAATAAAAAATCTTACTTCTTTTAATGTACGATTCCAGTTAAGACATAAGTACTTCATGTTGGAATGCTCTCCTATTTCGGATGGGAGACAAGACAAGCAATTGTAGCTAGCATCAAGTTCACTGAGTTCAGGAAAGAGGAGACGACTCCGTATTTCTTCAATCTCCAGCCCTATAGATGATGCCACCTATTAAGCAAACCGAAACAATAATAACAATAATAATAATAAAAAAAAATTCAAAAAAACTTATGTAGATAAAGTTAACATTAAAAAATTAACACAAAAATCAAAATATATATATACTTTTTTTTTTTAAATAAATAAATAACATAGTAAATACAATAATATCTATGTCAACTTTTTCTGTCCAGTAAAAAATATTAATAACAAAAATACATATTAAGTAACTGAATTATCTGTATAATATAAAATATAAAATATAAAATATTTAAAAAATAAAATCATTTGTTACATTACTGATGCATTTATAAAATGCTCTAGCAATAAACTATCACATTCAAACAAGAAATATGTAAATAGTATTTTCCTCTTTTATTTTCAGATTTTTTATTTTTTTTTTTTTTTGGTTCAATGAAATAAAGAAAAATATAAATGTTCCAAATAAATCATTTCAAAATTGTCAAATCACTGGACTGTTTAAAAAAAAAAAAAAAATGGTTTCCAAGATTATATCAAAATAAATTATAAGCATATATAAATAAATTTAAACTAATTATTGTAACCACTACTGAAGCTCTAAATATTATAAATATTTTTAAGTACCTCACTATCTTCTGCAAACATTCTGCTTCTAGAAATATCGTCAGGCTCTGAAGTGGTAGATGAACCATGTCGCCGATTACCATTCATGAGTGTCAGGAACTTTATTCTGTTGTGAGAGAGATTGAGTTTTTCCAGTCTCTTCAGGTTGGAATGTTGGCGATGTTGACAGTAACTTTGGTTGGCAAGACCTGAATGTCTACTGTGAACGGACGAAGACATTCTGGATTCACTTCGGAGGGAACTTGTGAACGAAGTTCTGAAAAAAACATGGCCAACAGACAATCCTTTATTAGAATACAAAATGTTTAAAAAATATTTTTATTTTTTTTCCTTTGTATAAAGATCATTTTTATAATTTATATTCAGATATATTTAGTCTAATTTTTTGTATATTACAAGTTTTATAATCATAGCTATGTCGGAAGGAATTTGTGAAAAAAAAAAATTTGTGAAAAGAAAAAAATGGCTGACAATCCTTTATTAGAATCCAAAATGTTTTAAAAAGTTTTGTTTTTTTCCTCTGTATAAAGATCATTTGTATAATTTTATATATATTTAGTATAATTTTCTCTATACGTTTTATTGTCTAGAATCACAACTGCTTCAAAGGAATTTGTAAATGCTGTTTTGAAAAACAAAAACATGGTTGATAATCAATTATTTGAATCTGAAACATTTTTTTTTAAAGTCTTTTCTTTTGTATAATGTGTGCTTATAGAGTTATGTAATTTTCTCTGTTATAAAATTTACTGTCTTGAATCACTGTTATTTTGGAAAGAATTTGTGAATTATGTTCTGAAAAGCATCTGAACAATTTTTTGAAAAACTTTTCTTCTTTTTCACAGAAATATTAGTTCTTTCTTTATGATATATATGGATATATATCCACACAAAATGTTATTAACATCATTTAAAAACTTCTTGTTATACAGTGAAAGAGTTATAATAATTACAAACATGTATCTTTTACAGAAAACAAATTATAAATTTAACAAAAGTACCAAATAAAATGAGTAACTATAATAATTACAAACGAGTATCTTTTTACAAAAAAAAAAAAAAAAAAAAAAAAACATTTAACAAAAGCACCAATAAAATTGATAATTTTAATATTATTTAAACTCACAATCTGAACCCTAAACATGGTTGATCATATCCAAAATGATGGGCCCACGAGACTAGTGTTTCCAGTCCACAGTGGCTAAGATTCAGTTTAACCAAGCTACTGGGCAGATTGCTCAGCATTCCAACATTTTTCAGCTGGTTGTGCTGAAGTGACAGGACTTCCAGGTTCGGGGCACAGCATGCCAGACAGTGAGGAATCTCCACAAATCTGTTATTTGACAAATCAAGCTCACAGATTCCAGTGTACTTCCGTCCCTGCATCCGGTTCTGGTCGTGCTGATCTATCTGGACTCCAGCCTGCCAGCGATTGATGTGCTGAACAGCATTTTCTCCGATGTTGCTGTGAACTGAATCACCATCACCCAGACCAAGAAGCTCGGGTTCTGAGTTTCCTTCAGACATGTTTGCTTTGGTTTTCAAAGGCTGCTGGTCACTTGACATGCTTTCTCCAAGGATAATGTACGGAAGAGATGACAGCTTGTTTCTGGATAGGTTCAGGCTTACTAGAGAGGGAGCAAGCCACATCTCAAGTGGAATCTCATCCAGGTTGTTCTTGGACAGATCCAGGCTCTTTAAGGTTGGAATTTTAAATAGGTATGAAGGGACAGCTTGCAGAGAGTTGTCCTTGAGATTGAGTTCCTCGAGGACCATGCTGTAAAGAAACTCAGATGTGTCCTGTTCACTGGGAAGGGTCTTGATCTTGTTGCTGGATGCATTGAGTACAATCAGCGAAAAGAGCTCAAAGAGGATAAGCGGTAACTCCTCAAAGCTGTTCTTAGATATGTCAATTTTAGTTATAGCATACAGTGGAAGGACACTGTCAACTTTATGCATTAACGGATTATGCAGAAAGCAAGCTTCCACCAAAGTGAACTCAGGAATCTCGGCAATTGTACCAATATTCTGCCAGTTGATGGCAACAGCATGCAGAGGAAATATTGCCCTGAACTCTGCATCCAAGGAAGTGGTTCGATCAGAGAGACTAGACAGAAACTCTTCATTTCTGAACTGTGACTCAAACCATTTCTTTTTCATCTCAGCTTTGTTGATGACACGAGTCAAGTCTCTGCTAGATTTGTGACTCAACAGTATTTTTTCAATGATGTGGTTGCCCCTGCGCACTGCTTCATGAAGAGCAGCATTGTTATCATCTTCAGCACCATGCTGCATAATCAGCTCAAACAGAGGTGATGAATCATCTCTGCTGAGAGTGAAACTGAGCAGTGAAACTGATACATCTTTTAACTTAATGGATGCCTTCACGTCTGCTCCAGCATTCAGCAAAGCCTCGGCTATCTCGTAAAAGCCACCTTTGATAGCGTAATGCAGAGCAGTGAAACCATCATTTGTAACCTTGTTAACATTAACAGGATGAATCTTCTTATACCCATCCACTGAGGAATCATTTTGGACATAACTGTGGAAAGAAAATCCATCCATCTGACCAAAATGTTTTGGACTTCTGGCTTCAGACGTCTGTCTGTCTTGCTCAGTGCAGATGGAAAATTCTAGAAGGATTTTCACGACATCCAGAAATCCTTTTTCACAGGCAAAATGCAGAGCTGTTCTGCTGTTACAATCAACTGCATTGATGAAGAACCTGTGGAAATCGGGGTCAGAAATGTCCTGGTGAAGTTTAGAGAGACTGTCAGACTTTGTGAACTCCAGTAAGTGTCCAACAGCACTGGCCATCCCACAGTTAGCTGCTTTGTGTAGAGCAAACTGATTATCGACTGTTCTCATCAGAATCTGTTCAGGAAATTCCTGATAAAGTGAAAAAAACACTAACTAAATATAACATTGTGATAAAAATATAATAAAAACAATAACTGTGACATCTACAAGAACAAAAAAACAAAAAAAACATGAAGAACAATTACAGTAAGTTTTAAAATTCACTAATAAATTTTTTCCTCTAAAACTAATAAGAAACCAACATGAAAATAACATACTAATGGCTGAGAGAATAAGATCAGTTCAAACCTCAAGCAGAAGCTGAATAAGTTCTACATTGCCTAGTTCACAGGCAATATGCAAGGGAGTTAATTCTGTCTCCTTGTGGAGGAGTTGTCCTGCATGACTGTGAAATGATAGAAGCTTCTTCACAAGTTCCAGGTTCCCAAGTTTACAAGCACTGGAAAATGTAGAATTATTTTTATTAAGAATAACAACAACCAGATTAGTTATCAATAAACAAAATAACATTAATTAGCAAAACAAGACTATTTTACGACTATTTGTAAATAGGTAAGCTACATGTTACTTAAGCAGCCATATAAATCTAGCTTCATAAATTTAGCTCAATGTGTAACACACACACACATACACACGCATCCACGCACACTATTTAAAGTTGTAATTACACACAAAGATGCACACATTTCACACACACACACATACACACACACATAGAGACATACAGTCACTATTTTAAAGATAATATAAGGGTCTTACCTGCTCAAAGCAGGAAAGCAGTCATGAGGAGGATGTGTGATGACAAATTTGATGTCTTCAATTTTATTTTTCTCTAACAGTGCGAGAGTACACTCTATGTCTGCTCTTGACAAAGCATTATACAGTTCTGTGAAAAAATAAATAAATAAATAAACAAACAAACAGACAGACAAACAAACAAACAATAAATTTATTAAAAAAAAACAATAAATACATTTGGAAACAAAACCAACCAAAGAAGGAATGAAAGAAAGAAACAAATACATTAAGAAAAAAAAAGTATATATATATATATATATAATACAATTTTCCAAAATACACCAAAAATTGATCTTGTATTCAATGGTGCTTCAGTCAAACAATTTAATCAATAAGTAACAGTTAATCATAAACACACTGCACACAAAAGTAAAAAAAAAAAAAATCACAATCTATTGATACTCAGAAGGTTAGAGCACACACATTGTGATTCACATTGTGTTATTTCCTTTTCCAATCAAAGCTACTTGAAATTCTTATATCCAACTGAGATATCTGCTCTCCTACCCATGGGAAGGTCCACAGAGAGAAGTTGTTACTGCTAATTCAAAACAGCAGATTTAAACAATGTGATTGATCTTTTGATTTCCTGCAGCAGATTTCTTTATTTATATCACTGATGTATATAAATAATATCTACAGTTGATATATGTGTATTAAAATGTGTTGATGAATTGTAAAATTTATATTCATTCATTCATTTAGTTGTTTGAACAAATGAGAAGAAACTTACTTTCTGAAAAATCTCGTCTTGCCTTAGATCTCATCTCTAAAAAACAATTAATAATAATAATAATATGATTATAATTATAATGATATATGATCACAATTATAATTCGTACTAGTACATTTTTTTACTTTAACTATGTCAGTACTATTGATAATAATAATAATAATAATAATAATAATAAATTATTGTAATTATATGTAATTATGATAATAAATAATAATATGTAATAATAATTATTAATTTTGATAATAATAATAATAATAATGTTAATATGTAATAATAATGACAGAAAACAAACAAGTAAATGAAAACCCAAATTAGTCTACATCAAATTAGTATTTACAAAATTTTCATTTCAAACTGATGACTCATATATTTTTATAATGCTAACTCATCAAAACAAATTATGCAAACAAAAATAAATATTAAAACAAAACAAAAAAAATACTTCAGCATATTACTGAATATCCATGAACTTTACTGACATAAATTCTAGAATATTCGAAATTCTCTCCCCCAGTTACTCATTTTACATTTCCAATCATTAGCTCACTGGATCCTTGTAGAGAAATGAATTCATCTTCCAGAGGAAAAAAAATGAATGAGAAAACAGTAATGAAGTTGAAAGATACAATTCAAAATCCTGATTTTTATGTTGTTTTAGTTGACTTTTTCTTTTTTCTTCCTTTTCTCTCCTAAATCACTGTATATCAGTATTTCTGAATATTAGTATTTCGACAATTAAAAGACGTTAAGGTTAAATTTAAATGAATTAAAACAAAATTTTTAAAAACTTTAAAAAAAACTTCACATTTGATTGGTTTTTAAGATCTTAACACTGCTAAAACAAAACAAAAAAGTGTATTGCTGACACACAATAAACTGTAGATCACCTGTTCTACTGTTTACCTCTGGGCATATTTTGCATATTTTATTTATTGACTAAGTGCCATCCTGTTAATATAAAACCCCAGTAAAAACAAACTGACTGTAAAGTTTTATTGACAAAAGCACATTATTTAGTGTAGTTTATTACTTATATGGCAAATGCAAATTTTTTTTTAAAAATATGGCTGCTCTATAAATTAACCAATATATGAGAAAAAAAAATGAAAGAAAAAATGAAATTCAAATTTTCTGACTTTATAATTTGTATAAAAATTATATTATGTACAGAAATATAAAACATTTGTTTGTGTGTATGTGTGTGTGTGTGTGTGTGTTTGTGTGTAAGTATGTGTGTGTATGTATGTATTTATGTATGTATGTATATATATATATATATATATATATATTTTTATGCATGGAATTACTTAAAATATTTGTATATGAAAAATTACATATACTTGTAAAATTTGATATGACATACGTTTGTGTGTGAATGAATGTATGTATGTACATATGCATGCACGCAAATCACTTACACAGTGTTTATATAATGTAAGTATAAAGCTAAATATTAATTTTATAGAAGATTTACCAAGTGCTTTGTTCAGTAATGTGACAATTTCCTGGTTTTTTGTCTGTTTGGCGATTTCAAGAGGAGTTCGTCCTGACCCATTCAGAACACTAAGATTAGCACCATGACTTAACAGCACTTTGACAGCTTCAACTTTCCCATCAAACACTGCAACATGCAGGGGTGTCTGCAAAAACAACGTTACAGGTAGATGAAAGGATGAACAGACTCACGGAAAGACAAAGAGACTTAGAGAAGAAGAGAGAGTTATATATATATATACACATATATGTGTGTGTGTGTGTTTGTGCGTATATATATGTAGAGAGAGAGAGAGAGAGAGAGAGAGAGAGAGAGAGAGATTCTGATTTACGTTTATTCGTCATTCAAAATTATCAACTAAAATAAAAGTAACAATTATTTTATTAATTGTTCATTAGTTATAACTATTATTATTTTTTATTTATTTATTTTATTATTATTATTATTATTATTATTGTTATTATTATTATTTTCTTCTACTATAATAATAATAATATAAAAAATGTATTTTACAATACAAAATGACATGCTGCAAATTTAATATAAAATAAATTATTCTTAATAATAATAAAAGAAACTATTAAATGCTCCAATATGCAAATGATAAAATAATAATCCGGCATGAATTTTAAAAAAAACAATTAAGAATTAAATGTTAATGTTAAATATAAAATAATCACAATATTTAAATTAAACTTAAACTAAACTAAAAATACAATACACCAATAACATAATTATGAATTAAAATGCAAAAACATCAGTATTAAAATACGAATTTAAAATTTAATATATACATAACATATAAATTTCTACATTTTCACGCATGTAGAATGAAATTATATTAACTTCAGTAAATTACTTGTCACCTAACTAGATACATATTTTTCAAAGTTCTTTCTCTCATGTTTAATTGCTTTTTTAGCTCTTAAAAAACATTTTGAAAAGAGTTTTTATTTAAAAAATATGAAAGAAATTGTTTTTATTTGAGAACTACAAAATCACTACACATAGCTCTACTACAGTCAAGTGGGGTCAGTTAGTTTTTTCATTTTATTTCATTTTTTTCTATTATTTAAAATTCTAGGATTAAAGAGATAAGAGGTCACTGTTTTAAGATATCAAATTCATCCTGCCTGGATTGAATGCTGAATGCAGCTCAGTTATTATTTGAACTTTCACAGGATAAAAGCTGATATCTTAAGTACATAACCAGTTATTATTTATACTGTGCATGCATGCATGTGCATGTGTAGGTGTTTACTTACTGGTTTAGTGGTCAGAAGTTTAGCCAGAGGTGTGATAGACCAGATGATTAATCCTGCTCAGTGAGTGTAACATTAGACTTTTTCATCTTGACCAATGAAATGACAACAAATGCAATAGACACACACCCCTTAGCTTTGTTACAGTGTCTCTGTCACAGCTTGCTCTGATTAGCACGTTAATTTTTTTCTGTCTTGTCTGTTTACAACTAAGACATATTGCTGTCAGTCAATATGGTTAATCATTATGTAGCCTCAATATTATAATCAAAATAAATAATAACTATTCAAAAGTGGTTTTTAATGGGGGTTTTTACCTGTTTGTCACAGGACTGTTCTGTAGGTGCTTTATTGATGTCAGCTGAAACAGATGAAATTACAAGCTGAAACACAATAACTTTAAGTAAACAAAGGTACAATTAAACTTCTACTTATGTAAGAGAATACTGGTAGGTTTACTACCAATTATGCTATACTACTATATTAATTTTACTATTAATTGTAAATAATTAATTGTAAATTATTAATTATAATAAACATAAAATAGGCAAATATGTATTGACGTGGTTAGCAGTTTCTTTTCCCCATGTGAAAAACAGAACTGAATTTGTCTTATCTTTGACACTTAATAATTATTAAGGACAAAAAAAATAAAATTTCATTCAAACTCACCTCCATTTTCAACCAGTATTTGAAGACATTTGATACTGTTGTTACTGACAGACGTATAGACAGCAGTTCGACCCCAGCAGTCGACTTCATTTATATCACATGACCCACCTTTCAAGACATCATTCAGCAAATCTACGTTGTCATAGAGACTTGCCTGTATCAACAGCCTCAAATCAGAATCTGCCTGAGCCATGTTATTTAACTGTCATCCTGTTAAAACAAATTACAAATCAGCAGTAGTAATTGGTGTTAAACAGTAGTGATATTAGCAGCAGCATAGTAATAATAGGATCATCCTATTAAAATATTTTTTTAAATTTAGAACTAGTAGTAATTGTTAAATGTACTGATATTAGCAGTAGTGTAGTAATAATAGATGTAGTATTAATATCTTATAAAAGAAATTAAAAAATTAGTGATAGTAACAGTAGTATTGGAATAATATAGGAGTAGTGTAATACTAATCATCCTATTAAAAAAAAAATTAATAGTAGTGATATTAGTAATAGTATAGTACTTAGCAGTGCTACAATTTATATTAATAACAGTTGTAGTTGTAACAGTCATCCTATTAAAATATTTTTTTTGAATAATAGTAATAATTGTTAAATAGTAATAATACTAGTAGTATAGTAATAATAGTTGTAGTTAAACTATAATAAAAATATTAAAAATTGGAATTAGTAATTTTTGCTACATAGTAGTGATATTAGTAGCACTATATTAGTAGTATAAGTAATAACAGTTGTGGTATAAAACAGTTACGCAATAAAACAAAAAATTAAATTAGTAGTAGTAATAAACGTTAGTAATATTAGAAATACTGTAGTAATAATTTTCTTAAAGAAATAGTTTGTTGTTTTGTAATAGTAGTAGTAGTTATTGTTGTTGTAGGAATTGTAGCCATAGTTGTTTTTGTAAAAGTAGTAGTAATAGCAGAAGAAGTAATGGTGGTTGTTTTAACAGAAATAATTAAAAACAGTAGTAGTAGCAGCAGCATCAACAGTAAAAGCAGTAATAGCAGTTAACATGATTAACCACTGGTTTGCTGTACAGAATCAACTCTCTCAGATTCAGTTACAGATTCTATTTAAAATGTTTCCTTTTCCACTCAGCTTTCAATAACTGTTTTCTGAAAGGCCAAAGTGTGTGTTTTCCACATACAGGAAGATCAGTATAATATGTCCCATGCCACATGACCTGTATGAGTAGGTTTCCTTTCCACATTATTATTATTATACTAGAAAATGCACGACTTATATGGACTGAACTAGTATTTTAAAGTTTTGGGTTGTTAAACATTTATTTATGGATTTATGATTTTGCCATATTTTTTATTTTAAACAAAACAATAAAAAAATAATTAAATAAATAAATAAAAACAAATTAAATTCATGACAAATAACCATATGACATATAGTGTACTGACCCACTAACAATGTCAAACAATCGATAATGTTGAACAACAAAATAAGATCGAATGAAAAGGATAGCACTTTATTTAATCAACAGTAATCAAAGTACACTTTAAGTAGTAATTGTAATAAATAGTCGAAATGCACTTTTGACTATATGACGCCTTAAGTTCGACAATGGATAATGGACCTCGAAAATTAGAACAAAATTCAACAATGATCTCTTTCTCGTAGTTTCTGCTATCGAGTGAATCTTCATATATCAAGCTTAATCAATAATTATTGCAAAACATATTCTACTTACTCTTAAGAAACTGCGAAATGGCGCATCAGTAAATTATGTATATATTTATCTTTTCTTTAAATGCAATCAACTACATCTCAAAACAACAATTATTATTGTATGAGGAAAAACAAAACCGGAAGTTAAATACATGGGGATTTCCCTGTCAGCACTCGGAATTACTCGGATATTTCCGATCGACAATCATCAAACGTATTCATTTATGACTGCATGTCTCTATAGTTATCATTATTGTTGTGGTGGCTGTTGTTGTTGTTTTTTTCTACTTCTTCTTCTTCCTGCTGATGCTGGTGGTGGTGATGATGATGTTATTTTGTTAGAACTTTTACTGCTTTAAATAGTTTTGTTGTCGAATCAGATAAATTCAATTTAGTTATACAATCCATGCAAATAAATTTTGCTGTATGGGTTGAAGCATCAAAGGAATATAGAGAAATCATGATTTCACAACATCTTTAACATACGCACATACACACTAAATAAATAAATATACCATGTTTGTAATTTATTGAAAACAGTGAAAATTATTATTATTATTATTATTATTATTATTATTATTATTATTATTATTATTATTATTAGTTATTGGGTATTTTTATTTTTATTATTTATTGTTATAATTATTATTTTATTTATTTATTTATTTATTTATTTATTTTATTTTATTTTATTTTATTTTATTTTATTTTATTTTATTTGTCATTTTATTTATTTCATTTTTATTAATTATTTAATTTAATAATTTTACTTTTTTATCTTTGAGATTTCATTGCTGAAATTTATTCATTTTAAATGTTTTTATTATTATTATTATTATTTTTTTTTTTTTTTTTTATTTTTTTTTTTTTTTTCTGTACATTTGGTGAACAGTCTTCCAGAAATCATTTTTCAAGCAATACGTTCCGTATATTCCACAATGCAAGTTGGGTTATCATCACTTACCAGGTGGACTCATTTAACGTGCTAATCAGAGCGAGCTGTTGTGAAGCAGACAGGCATGCTTGAACCTTGAACCTTGAAAAAAATTAACGTGCTAATCAGAACAAGCCGTTGTGAAGCACGTCTGCGACAGGCACTCTTTCTGACAGGTCAGCGGGCGTGTCTGTCGCAGAATCAGGCATGCTTACTGATGTGGTTTATATACGCAAGCGAAACCGACGATACAGAAATACCCTGATTAAAAATGGCGTCGTTGAGAAACAATGAGTTTTTTTTCTTCGAAATGTTCTCGTTTAAATTGTATTACTTTCAAAATACCTTATATTATTCGGCATTTTGTATATACATTTTCATTGGCATAATGTCCAAATTTTCTTGACAGAGATTAAAAGAACGATGATTAAAGTTCAGAATCCATTCTTAAGATGGCCGGTTGATGGACTTTAAAAAAAAAAAAGTATTATTTAGGTTTTTAAAAAATTAAAATAGGAAACTCATTGTTTGCATACGTAACAGTATATGTTTTAGAAGTTGAATACTTTTTGTTTTAACATAAAAGAGTGAAATATTAATTTTTAACTAACTTTTTTATACGGCCGGTTGATGGATTTAAAAAACCCACAAAAAACATTTCAATTTTTTTTTTTTTTTTTTTGTTAAACTGTTGTCAAGCACTGTATTGACTGTATCAAGGCAATCATTCAAATAACACATGATCAGTTTGCTTTTCACATATAAGTACTATCGCTAATGCATTGAAAATGAAAATAAATATTATTATTATTTTTTTTTTTTTTAAAGAAGAAGAATTATAATGGTTTCAAGTATTGTTTTACAACTACCTACTCAGAATTGTCCGATATGAAGTTTTAGCACAGTAATGTGTTCACATTATAATATTTAATGAGAATAGTCATCTTCATATTCACGTGCCAGTGTCTGTATTTATTTTATTATTTTTTATGCTCTTTTTCTTTTTCTGTTTTTTATTATTATTATTATTTTATTTTTTTTTTTTTATTTTTTATTTTTTATTTTTTTATTTTTTTTCTTCTGAAAAAATATATAGTACGAAACGGGTACGAAATGGTATGACGTCAGTTATCAAAAACAGCAATTTGTACTCAGTAATAATATACATCTATGTATACGAGGCATTGATTGTATGTCATATTTCCCCAAATTATTTGTAATAATTCATGTAGGATTGATTACGTTATGAAGGATTACGGTTTAAGTTTTTAAACACTGATCGGCGTTCGACGCTGCTATCTTGGTTTTCGATTGGATGTTTTCGTTATCGCTCGGAAACCGTCTGATCGAGGTTTTAAACTTCCAGCATCAACTATTTTGCGACTATTTTCTGAACTATTTATGATTTATACTGATAAAGGTAAGGATGGTTGTTGATATTAAAAACCATGACGTCCTGCCCTTGCTCAACTACTTTTTCAACTTAAACTTTTCAAACTGGATTATTTTATGCAAATGCGTGCATAATAAACTAAAATTATAATTTGTTATAAGACTGATGGTATTAACCTTTCTAGTTGGCAATGTTCCAAATGTTCAGAACCCAACAGAAAAGAACATTCAGATGTAGTTTGTACTCATTGAATCGGCGAAATTCTGGAGGCATTTTTTTCCGGTGACGTAATTTGAGCCGTAACGAGTTATCGTTCCTGTTGGTCCATGTTACTCAAGTGTATTTTTAAAATATAATTTAAAATATATAATTTACATTTATCATTGTTTGGTAATGGTTTATATATCACTAATCAACACTGAATGCAAAGTCTGTAAAAGTTTTGTACATACACAATTATTATAAATAGTAAAACGAATACATAAAGTTACGCTGCACAGCTATAGATTATTTCACTTGCACTGACGTAATCAGCATGTGACTAAGCTTGTAAATATTCAAAACTGTTACGCTTCCTTATGGTCAGTCTACTGTTTTTCAACAAATATTTAATAGAAAAATACCGAAGAAGCTACATTCTGAAATAAATTTTTTTTTTTTTTTTTTTTTTTTTTAAATTTATCTTGTTGTTGTTGTTGTTTTTTCGCTAAGTAAATCATATAAATGTTAATTGTTTTATTAGAACTAGTTAAAATCAGCGTCTGACGTAAAACTATACTTATGTTTAAACAAATTACGCTTCCTAACTGTTGACAGTCCATCCCTGTTTCTATAAATAAATAAATAAATAAATAAATAAATAATAAGGAAACAGCAAAATCTCGAAATTAATTCAGCCATGATTAATGCTTATTCAACAAAATAAAATAAAGGTAAGCAAACTGCCCATTTATTATACGAATTCCGCTTTCTTGATCGTGCTCTGTTCCTATTCTATAAACACTGTTATATTAGTTCTAATAATAATAATAATTAACAGTACAAAAGCAGCAGTTTAAAAAAAAAAAAAATTTACGTTATGTTGAAACAAATATTAAATGATAATTAGTTAGAGTTTGCTAGAAAATATGCAAGAAAGCATTAAAGTTATTGTAAGCTCTTTGTTCACATGAAAATTGACTAGATGTATTTAAAACAACGGCGTACTGGTATTAAAATTGTGTAATTATAATAAAAAATCTCGCTATGTCTTTCAAAATTAATTTGATTTGACATTCTCTAACCATAAATAAATGTTATCATAAGAAGAAAACTTTTCAGTACCTTTCAAGTGCATTTCGTTTCTTTTCCAGCTATGGCAAGGAGTATGTAACATCTATATTGCTGCTTGGGTTCCTATCTTTTATCATCCAGTTATCCAAGAAAACATTTGACTATCACCCAGTAAGCATTAGCATTAATACAAACTAGGCCTTACTGTGTGTGTGTGTTCTTTTCACACAGAATGTTTTGTTTTTTTTTGGTTTTTTTTTTATAAATAAATAAATAAAAGCAATAATAATAATAATAATAATAATAATAATAATAATAATAATAATAATAATAATAATACCAAAAACAAACAAAACTTATCGAGTTATCAATCCAAGTCTAACCAGTTTTTCATATTTCGTTTTCTTGCATCTTTCTTTTAACGTATTTTATTTTATCTTTTTTGTAATTACTTGTTGTAATTTGAAGTATTGTAGTATTAATTAATTAAAGTATTCAGTGGAAATTCTGCTATAATAAGCCATTGAGTAATATCTTTATCATTTTTTAATTTGAAAAAAATAAAAAAATAAAAAAAGCATTTCAAAAATTTCAAACAAAACACATGACTTAGACAAATTTTAATGCCAGTAGTTTAAATATGTACTTAGAAGTATATTTATATAATTACATGTAACACAAAACAATGAAAAGAAAAATGCAATGGAAAACATAAATTAAAAAAGAGTGCAAAGTATTGTAAGATATACAAAATCAATCCTAGCAGGACTGTCAAATGCAGCTGTTATTCATATACATTTCTGATGTAACTTTTTTTTAATTTGAAAAAAAAGAAGTGAAGAAGTGTCAAAAGTAGCATTACAACAGTAACATTTGTATTGTTGTGTGGAGTTCCTATTCCCAATTACTCAACAAATCTACATTGTTTTTATTATGTCTTAAATGTATTTTGTCCAGCTAGCAAAAACATGCCATACAAAATATATCTCTTTTACTTTAGTTCTTGTTTTCTTTCCCTCATTTTTTTCTTAGTGTTTGTATGTGTGTGTGTTTTCATGGGTGGGGTGTTCTAGAAAATAAATCCAGACTCATGACATTGAAAAAAATAAATAAATAAATAAATATATCATTCTAATTGACTATACTTTAATCTAATCTAATGAAAAGAAAGAAATACAACTGGTGTAATTCATTATATTTTTCTGTTTTCTGAATTTTTAGGTTTCTAATAATGAAAGTGAAAACCAAAGACAACAGTAGAGGAAGTGAACTTATTATCAAAGAAAATCATAGAAAAGTTTCACCATCTAAATAAGTATGCTTATTTTTTTAAATAAAAAATAAAATAATTAAAGAATTGCAAATGTTAATCTTTTTATTTGTTGTAAGGAAATGCTACATAATTATCATAACTGCAAAGTTATGTTTGATAAGTTAAAAAGATCTTCTTTTTACCATGAATGAAAAAATATTCAGGCTCCTGTCACAGGATTTCTATTCATGATGTAATTAGTTAATTGTTTTGTTAATAAAAACTACTTTCGCAAGAAAACACATTAAGAAAATTCCAGGTTAGAGTGCAGAAGTGCAAAACAATACACCTTGTCATAACAACCAGAAATATTATATTATGTGCACTTTTTAATTAAAAATTTTTTTTTCTAGAATTATAAACACCAAAAGCTGCTACAATCTTATGAGCAAACAAAGATAAAAAATTTCAAAAATGTAAGTTGCGTAGTAAAAATTTTATGTCAAATTTGAAATTTTGAAAACAATTTAAACATTATGGGCACATATTCAAAATGCCTATTTATAAAGCCTTTAATAAAATCTAGATTAAACAGCAAAATCTTAGCAAAAATCCGAGTTCTGTATCTCAAAATATACATTGCACATCTGTATCCATTTCACTCATAAATATGTGAAGAATTCCAAATTTGTTTCAGTTTATTTCTTTCCAAGCAGAAAAAAACCCCAATGTGTAATGCTTTATTCGCAAACAGAAAACACTTGTTTAAGAATATTTTAATTAAAAAACCAACATAGTACATTTTAACGAGAAAGCCAACTTCCCAGCATACAAAGGTATTAGATCCCATACAAGATAGGACTATTTGCAATATATACAAAATGGCCAGAAATAGTGGATATTAATAGCTATAAGAGTAACACTGCAATCAATATTTTATTATATTTATCAGTAATAAAGTTATAACAAGCCTTGAAGTATAGCTTTGTTACTGAATTAATGTATTAACCTATTTAAAATTTTACACCACAATGTTTTATTAATTTTTGCAACAGATTTTCCATAAGGAGGTTCAGTCCATGACTTTCTTGATCAGAAAAGGAGACAGTTTCAGATCAGTTGTTAAGAAATAGAGGATGAAATAGGCCAACATGTTTTACATACACTCAAAGGCAAAAAAGAAAGAAGATATGATTATGATAATCTAAAGTATATGTGAAATGAATGTCTATCAGTCTGTTTTTTTAATGTGAGCATAGAAATCATCAAAATTAAACCTACCAAATTATATGTATAGAAGATAATATATGACATAGTCTGGATACAAAAGTCCATGTAAACACTGACAAGAATCAATATTCAAATAGCTAAGCTATCACAATATACCAAACTGCTATTTCTAAACCACAAGTGAAGTCGGTAAAATGTCACAAAGCAAGCTGAATAAAGTCCAGTTTTAAAAGCATAATAAAACATAGTAACAATTATTTCTGAATTATACTTATGTGTAAACCTTTCAGTTATTGACTGGCAAAATATCACCTTTTTTGTTTTGTTTTATTTTGAAGAGGTGTATATATTAATTTGACAGGTGAAATAAAACATCAAGATGATCTATTTATCAAAGGTAAATTTAACTCAAAAATACTTTTAAATGACATTTATTAATTACCTTTTTAAACATAATATATACAGTTAAAACAAAAAGAAAAGGGAGTTTGTTGACAGAAGATAAAAGGAAAAGTGCACATTAAAAGTGTTTTTACTTGTGTAAACAAAGACTTTCCATGACAAAGTTTGTAACTGTACCAAAAACAAAACAAAAAAAAAGACACAATATCTGCTACTAAGCACACAATGTGCAAATGAGGAACATGTAACAAGTCACCATGAAAACAAGTTTCTGAGATACTCAAGTTTGGTTCATAGCCACATCTCAGATTCAAATGGCAGTAATAATTCCACAGAGTGCTGTTGTTGCTGTTGTAGTAGTAACATTTGGCCAATGTCACAGTGGTGCATATTTCCTGGTCCACTCAGCTGCTAATCTGTTGTATTTTTCACGATCCTGTTTGTAGATTTTGGCAATTTCTGGTACTAATGGATCATCAGGATTAGGGTCTGTTAGTAATGATGCAATCGATAAAAGGACTGAAATACAAAATCATAACAAATTTACTTTAACAGCACATAAAATCAACAATAAATTTCGTCATGGGGAAATAATGTTTAAAATTAAAAAGAATTTTGCCATAACCTTTGGTGAAAGTATTTAAATATTATATACTGAAGGAAATGTTTATATTGAATTTTTTAAGGAAATATTTACTGATTTTCTTGAGACAACTGAAGTATTTTTATGAATGTTTCTTCTGAAAACAGTAACTTATTTAAAATATTATTCAGTTTTTTATAATATATGTAAGCTGAATGTCTATGTTTTGATACGTAATAATTAAAAAATAATTATTTTGTACTGTAGCTGCTAATTATTGTTCTGAATGCCAAGTATGTTAAGTTATAAAAGGTCTTAATCAGTTAATGTGAAGATACTTCAATTTTAACTAAATCTGATCTTACCTTTTTGAACTGTTAGAGCTGGGGACCACTGTGATCTCAGAATGTCTAGGCATATACTTCCATTACTGTTGATGTTTGGATGGTAAATTTTCGTTGTGAATGACACCTGCAGTGTAACAAGTTAAATACTATTACTTTTGATGGCAATAATGCAATTAATAAATACTTACTATAAAGCTTTATCATTCATTAACGATAATAATCAAGAAGAGCAACAAAACTTAAAATATAAAATATTTTTTAAATTGTTTAATTTTGTTATCTATTGAATTCAAAAAATAAATCAAAAATAAATAATCT
The DNA here is from genome assembly GCA_012295275.1 of Chrysomallon squamiferum. Taxonomy (NCBI): domain Eukaryota; kingdom Metazoa; phylum Mollusca; class Gastropoda; order Neomphalida; family Peltospiridae; genus Chrysomallon; species Chrysomallon squamiferum. The sequence goes on from CM022679.1 coordinate 22,824,126, forward strand.
AGAGAAAGTTTATCTAAAAAGTCTTTGGATTTAATTTACAATGTACTTTTCAGCCAAGAAAAATATTTATATAAAATTACAATGTTTACTAACATACTATAAATAATTTTGGTGGTACTAATTTTCTTGTTTTTCACTTTTTATCTGGTGAATAAAAACATTAGTGGATATGCAAACAAATGATTTGTTTTCTCTCTCTGTAGTGATGTTATTTAAAATACAGAAAGATTCATAAATGCCAAACAGTCTAAAAATACTTCTTTACTATTTTAGTCAACACAGGCAAATAATTAACTAGATTTTATTTATTGAAAACAAGTTAATTATGACCATAAATTCCATATTAAATTAAATATACAACTTTTTTTCCTTCCTGGTAATTTAAAAATATTCAAATATAAAATAACAGCTATAATAAAATATATGCAACTATTTGTCTATTAACCTCATTTTTCTCTTCTTTTTTGTTGTTGTGACAGCTTAAATTAAATCTGTAACTATATATATCTATTAACCATTTTTTCTTGTTTTGTCGTCTAGTTCTTTGAGGAGAGGTGTTTGTTGGTTTTATTTAGTAATTTTAATAAAGTTACCTTTGGTGGTTTGAAGGGGTAGTCTGTTGGAAAGTGAACATTGAGAAAAAAGGTTCCTCCTGAATAAGGACTATCTTGCTGAAAGACAGAGAAAGAATACAAATTACTTCATAAAACATCCTTCAAAATTTCTATAATTATACTCCTCAGCATGTCCTCAATGAGGAATTAAATGAGATTGGTGACTTAACACGTTAAACCTTTTTGCGCACACTGCATGGCGGCTGGGAAGTGGGGAATTAGGATTTCCACAAAGTTTTATTCAAAGCTACTAATTTCCAGTATTAACAAAGAAATATAGTAGAAAATATTTTGCAAAGCATCTGAGCAAGTGTGTAATAGATTTATAATGCAGTAACTTAGTTATAATACACCTGTATCACCTGTTTATGTTTTATATAAATATATGCCAATGAACTGAATGGCTTAAAGCTTATAAAATAATAATAACAGCAATAATAATACTCAGTTGAAAGACAATATATATGTTTCATTTTTTAACTTCAAATGCTCAATTTCCACCCAGATATAATTTGTGTCCTGTATGAAAATAAAAATAACTTACAGGACCCTGTATACATGCTTGCCAATGAAACACTGAAAAAAAAAAAAAAATTAAAGTTAAAATGTGGTTATTAAAATAAATATTAAATTTATGATTATAAACATTGATCATTCATTCATGTTATTTTCATTTCTTTGTTTACTCATTTTCTTTTAAATATATATTATATATTACTTTCTTTTAAATATATATTATAAAATACTAGGTCTCATAATTATCAAATGAAATAACATGTGTACATTCATTTTGTAATTAAAATATGATCATTGTTTATGTGAATTTAACAAAATATCTGTCACTTGACAAAGCCATAACACAAACACAAAACATGGGTTAACGGTCAACCAAATAAAAAAAAAATTCTTACTATCTTTGGATGAATCAACTGGACCTGCAGAACAACCAGCAGGCGGATCTTTCTTCAAATCTAACAGTTCCTAAAATTAAAATTACAAACAAATATTTGTAACATTTGTAACTGCTACATACACGTAACACTGGGCAGCCACTTGATAAGGTAAATGTGGCATTATTTACACTGCTGCTGTTGGCAGTGATTAGCGGATTGTTTTTTAAAATGAACTCTGAAAATGGTCTCATAGAAAGGTTACAATGTCATATGTTTAAATTATATACAAACCAGTATTTTAGAGGTGCCTAACTGAAACTTGTATTATGTGGCCTAGGTTGGTTTGGTTAATCCAAAATCTGAGGAAGATTGGCAAAACAAATTTGACTTCCATTATTTCAGTATGTATTACTATCACTCAGTTTAATGGTAAATAATGAAATATATTTTAGTTGTTTACTATTTCCAAATATTTCTCTACCTTCAATTATTCTTATTAATTTACTTTCTCACACATTTAATGGAAACATGATACTTTAAAATGTATACCTTTTTGTATAATTTTGTTTTTGTTTTTTGTTTGTTTTAACGTTTGTAAAGTACAATTAACATCCAGCACGGTAATTACCACGTAGTTCCAGAAAGCTCGGAGGTGAAAGAGATTTAATATTAATAACATACGAATAATTAGCTGATAAAAAATAACAACTAGTTTTTTTTATTATTTTAATGTTTTAAACAAGACAACTGAATACGTCACTTTAGTCATCAATGAGTGGGTGGAAAGAAGCAACATCGAATGTAAAATTTACAATCAAAAATCATACTGATGATATTCCGTGTAAGAATGATAATGATAATAATAATAAAATTAAAAACAAACCAGATCCAAGAAGAATGATATGATAGTACATCACGATACTAGTAAAAACGATATATCGAAGGATTTCGTATCATTGAAGGAGTTCTGAGATATATTTGTTTACCTTAGTGATTCTTTTCAAAGCCATTTTCTTTTAAATGATGAATACCACCTTCTCTATTCTGCTGCCAGCAAATAGCGATGTCTGCTAGCCTTTTCACTCGTCGAAGCTCTGGCGGATTAATACGATAATACTACTCTCTAAAAATCAGCCAGTATTTAATATGGCACTTAGCTCAGACCTAAATAAAGCTAGTGATGCGATATCATATTCATTTCCGTGTCATAATTTATTATTAAAAAATAGTAACTGCTGTAGAAAAAAGTTTAACTGATATAGCTTCCATAAATATAACATTACATCTACAATTCTGTTTATTTATATTTTTGTTTTCAGCAACTGGCAGGGTCAAGGTCACGTAATGATTATTTTTATATTGGTTGTTTGAACTAGAAATCACGCCGTAATTACGGTAATATATCCCAAATAGCAATCTGTTTTAAAGTGAAAAAGAAACGAAACCCAAATCGCTTAAAATCGCTTATTATAGAAAAGAAAAAAGTATGAAAGAAATAGAGGAAAAAGCACCATCTTGATTATTTGTAAAAAGCTTAATTAATCTCCTTATTTCAAACTTTATTTTCCATTCGTTTTTTAAAAACAATAATTTTCACGAGAATTTCATTTTTGATCATTCTTTCCTACTTTTTTTTTTTTTTATTTATTTATTTCGTTTGCATTTCTAGCAAATCTTAAAAAGTAAAAAAAAAATAATAAAAAATAAAAGTTTATTGATCATATGAACACCCACACATTATTCGACGAAGTGACTGAATTTTACGTTTTAATTTTTTTTTTTTTTTTTTTTTTACTATGTCTTAAAACGACAACAACAACGTTCAAAAGAAAAAACAAACAAAAACACAATCATTAAAGATCGAATTGTATCATGTTTAAGATACTTTTTATCAGTTTATAGTCGGGAAAATATAGACCTTAAGATGGTCGAAAGGAAAAATCATCTTAAACCAAATATTTGAGATAAAACAAAAACCGGATATGCTCTAAAAGCAAACGTAAAATGGCCGCTGAACAAATTCTGTTTGTGAACCTAACAAAAGGAGTTTCACCAAGTCTTTTGAAATAAAACAAAATGTCCATTATCTGACTGCTTATATTCTAGTTCTCATGTACGCTCTTGATAATAATATTATACACCTAACCTATTTTCTTTATTATAGGCAGCATCGGGGTGGGGCGCGCCACTCCTATATTTTTGAGAATCGATTTTTATTTATTTATTTATTTATTTATTTATTTACTATTTTTAGTAATAAAACACATTTCATCAAATAAATTGTATACAAAGGCACACTCACACAGAAACAAGCAAATTGACATGCACACATTCTCAAGTTTCGTAAATTCTGGATCATACCCTGGTTTATTATTGTAAATATTTTGTTTTACTATTGCAGCTTCAGAATATTTGCCCTTAACAGAATGTTCAACACAGTTTATAACATCAACAGAAAAATCCATAAGATTTTATTCTAGTTACAGGACATTGCACGGATCGAAAAAAAAAAAAAAAAAAAAATAATAATAATAATAATAATAAAAAATATAAAAAAAAAAAATTAATAAATAAATGGAGGAAAGAAATCATTGATTTTACTTTGCATTTTGGCTGTTCAATACATGATATTTTATAATGCTAAACAATAAAAATTATTTTAACGGTATGAAATCGTATAGCGACGCCTGCACAGTTTGTTACAATCGTGCAAACATCACCTTGAGTGATTTTCTTAATTACAGTTAAACAGCGACATATAGGATCTTTTGCGTACCTATTGTGCATTTCCCCTTCCCATCCAATTCCAGTGACTGTGGTATGTGCTGTCCTGTCTATGGGAAAGATCTATGGACAACTGTAGCTGGTTTACTCTCAAGATTTTGTCCGCGTTATCAAAATCAAAGTGACAATTACCGATAATAAATTAATGCCGTTTAATGGTGTTGCTATAGTATTCACAACAATGTCAGCAATTCTTTATCAAATTATTCCACGCATGCATTTTGTAATTAATATAATTTCAAAATGTCCACAAAAAAAAAAAAAAAAAAAAAAAAAAAAATCGTATAAAAATGATCAATTCTGAAATAAAAAGCATCCTATTCTGTACTAATAATATGGTATCCGTTTATAATACAATTTGACCTTTTCTGTTAAAATATACTAAGGTACGTATTATGCATAGGCCAACAGAGAGACCCATTTTATTCACAGGGATAGGATTTTGCTCAACTGATGTGTTTGGTTCGTATGCTCAAAATCTTTGTGGACCTGATTTCAGTTAAACCACACACATATAGACACACATATATGACTGTGTTAAGGTCTAATGCAAGAAAATTAGTTCTAGGGAAGAACTGCCTTATAACTTTTTCTCTGTTGTTGTTGTTTTTCCTTTATTAAATCTGCTTAAAAGCTGGTACGGGGATGACATGCCAACTCTTTGTTGCGTTTCACCAATCGCTGACTTTTAACTTGCGGAAGATAAAACGCGAATATTTTAAACAAAGTTTTTTTCTCCTTTTTCTTGGAGTACAAAACTCTGGTAAGATTTAAATCATGTTTGAAGGTAAAACTATAGCAATTATATAAGTGAGGAGGGAGTATGCAAAAATTGTTGCAATAAAACAAAATTAATAATGCAATAAATACTACATTTTTGTATATTAAATTTTTTTCCCCCCATATTTAACTAATATTGAAAATTTAAATTGGGATTCTTTCTTTTTGTTCTTTTTTTTATTATTATTATTATTATTATTATTATTATTATTATTATTATTAGTTAGTTAGTTAGTTAGTTAGTTAGTTAAATTTATGTTTAGTAATATTGTAAATGTAAAATCATAAAAATTACAACTCTAAATTGTACGTTTTTATATTAATGCTAGTTGTTGAGATATGGTTCTGGCGCAAACAAAAAATAAAATAATAAAAAACGAAGTTTGAGAACAATACACTATATTAAAGTCTGTACTGAATATTCTGTTCCTTTTATTTTTTAATAACCAATACCTTTTCCTTAATTATTTTGTGACGAGAAAAAGTAAATTTTATGCGAAAATTTTGTGAGACAAACCAGATATACATTCTCATGGGGAAACCAGTAATCAAGGTTTCAGGGCTTTCGCCGTTATAGAACTCTTTCAGTTTGCACGCGGCTCTAATTGTTGCAGTTTTATGTGCGTGATATCTAAGCTGCACTTTTAGAAATCGTGATTTCAGTATCCGCGAACTAAGGCGTATCCTATGCGAGACTGATACAGCTTTGTTATTGTATTCCCCGTGTTTGTAATGATAATCCAAGTCAATGGTTGGTTGAAAATATCAGAAAACCAGTATGAAGTTGTTGACAGGAAAAGTCGATATATTTCTTTTCCCATTGACTCAAGACTTTCACTGATAACTGGATTCAGGTAAGATCATAGACAAAATAGATTTTTGTATATATATATATATATATATATATATATATATATTTTTTTTTTATCTTTATTTTTTTTGGTTGTAAAGTATTATAATGCATTATTATTGAATTGTAATGAATAAATGTAATATTTGAAAATGTCTGGGAAAAGGATTCCGATAGAATTATTTAATAATAATAATAATAATAATAATAATAATAATAATAATAATTATTATTATTATTATTATTATTATTATTATTATTATTATTATAATAAACCAAAAACGCAAAAAAGATTCCATTTTTAATAATTAAATATATAACTGGTTTATGTAGAAGAGAGAAAGTTATTTGATTATTATTATTATTATTATTATTATTATTATTATTATTATTATTATTATTATTATTATTATTATAGTTTCTTTTCTTCTTTTTTTTTTCTTTTTCACTTTATGCAATAACATTAACTTTTCTATAACCGTTTAAAACCCCAAAAAAACACAAACGGAGAAGTATTTTATAATAATTTACTTTAATTCCAATCATTCAGTTTCAGAATGTGCAATACCAAGAAAATGAAGATATCACTTCTGTTATTTTTAACACTGATTGCAAGTAAACTGCTTTTATTTATTTATTTTTCATCATCATAATCATCAGCATCACTATTGTTGTTGTTCGTTTTTGCCTTCTCCTTCTTCTTCTTCTTCTTCTTCTTCTTCTTCTTCTTTTGTTTATACTCTAACCGGATTCTTCTAGATTGCTAAGATTACTAAACATAATCTTAGGGTCATGTTAAAAATATACACGTCTCTGTACGTTTGTTATTCCTGTTTGTCACATTTTATTTGTCACTAAGGGTACTCTACTAAACTATTTCTCCCTCTAATCTGATCACTTTATAATAGCAACAACACCCAGAATTGCTTCAACAGCAACTATCAGTTACAACTGACACTACCAACTGTTTCCATACCTATAACAACAACATCTGCTACTGCTATTTTTACTATTTCTACTATCACTATTTTATTACTATTTCCTCTGCATGTATTATTATTATTATTATTATTGTTATTGTTATTGTCATTATTATTATTATTATTATTATTATTATTATTATTATTATTATTATCTTTATCGATCTTCCTTGCTATTGGAACATCTTGTCTAAGTCACAATCATCTCTCGCTATTTTCCGTTTCATTTCACTGTTATTATTCCTTGGGGAACTATTAACAATCAAATAATAATAAAAAAAAGATAACATTGATAAAACATGCAGGAAAAGAAAATACCCCAAAATAGATTTGAAATGTCTGATTCGCTCGCCGGATGTATGTTCATTTATGAAGACAAACATGTTCACACTAATACTTTAAATGAAAACAAATATCTCATCTTCGATATTTTACTATAAATTATTTTTTTTATTTCTTCTTTTGTCTGATAATTATTAATCATTTTCTTTTGAGCACATACACATGGATCTACGAACCCTACACTGTGTTGGCCTCTTGGGGATCAAACCGCCGCAAGAGAAGTTGTTCAGAACGATTACATAAACTACCCGAATACTACAATTTATGTCGCAAGCGGGTACCCAGGTTTGAATTACAAATCGTTGAGTTTGGATGGCCTGAATGACTACATAAGTCTAAGATTCCCAGGAAATATTAATTACCAGATACTAACGTTCATGTTTTACGTTTATCCTGAAGGCGTCACGGGAACCTTATTGCATTTCAAGTCAGACTCTCCAAAAAAAGGTAAAATCAGTGAGATTTGGGTCAGTTTGGATAACAGAAAGATATACATAAGTATCATCGCAGAAAGATATTATTTAATTTTCAGTGCAGCAGCACATTCTTTGATTTTGAATCGGTGGAATTTTGTGGCTGTGGAAGGTGATTTTACAGTCGGTGGAAAACTCAAAATATTCAACAAAACTGATTTGACGACTGAGGCTCGTAGAATTATTTCTGGTCAGGATTCCGGGGAAGATGGTGGAGGCCATGGGTCAGGTTATGATGGCAGTGATAAATGCAAAGAAAACCATTCCAAGAATAAAGGAAAAAAAGGTAAAAAATCCCACAAAAGTTCCGAAAAAAGTACTAATAACCAAAACAAGTCTAGCAAAAACCGTAACAAAAGAGACACTTCTAAACAAAAAAGTCACGAAACCCAAAATTCCGGGGAAAAACATTCGTCCAAAAACAGTTCTGCGAAAAAGCATAATTCCAAAGAAAATAAGAAACACGGAAAGAAAAATTCGAATGAAAGTGGATCCGAAGAACATAAGGAGAACGCCAAAGGAAATAATAAAAAGAGCAAAGATACTTCCGAAGAGAAAATGATAGATTACCGGCTAGGAAATCCTGGACAGATTATGCTGGGTAGGAGACTAGCAGGTGGTGATTGTTTGAAAGGACGTTTTACTTGTCTCACGACGTTCGACGTCTTGTACGACCCTGTCATGTCTTCTGACTCACTCTGTAAGCATCCTGAACTGTGGGCCGGAAATGGTAAGTACCATGTGTTTATGTCTTTATAATAATTACGCATCTGGATAACAATAATAATTATAATTTTCTTAATCATCATCATAAAAAATTATTATTATTATTATTGTTGTTGTTGCTGTTGTAGTAGTAAATCCTAACAAATTAATCTATTCGATAATGCAATTTTTTGTCCAGAGTCAGATCTATATTTCTTATAATTTTCAATGTTTATGAATACAATACAGAGCTATTCTTTGAATTTTTGTTTTCAGATATTCCACCAGCATCTGTGACTGTTATTGATAATAAGATAACGGAGACCACTACATCCAAAATTTCTGACAATACCGAAGTTACCACCATCAAAACAACAGAAACAAACGGAGGACTTCAGCAAGAATCTTCTTCTGGTGCCAGCATTACAACAACACTGGATGCCACTGGAGAAGTACACAGTGGTGATACACAGAGTTCCGGGTTTTCTGATAAAACGACAACAGATAATAATGGTGTCTCCCACACGGAGAGATTGAGTGCCACTGAAATAACAACAACAGAACGAAAACTTGGGACTCAAAATACTCAAAGTTTTACTGTTTCTGAAATAATAACAACAGAAAGAAAACTAGGAACTCAAAATACTCAAAGTTCTACTGGTTCTGATATAACAACGACAGAAAGGGAACTGGAGACTCAAAGTACTCAAAGTTCTACTGTTGCTGATATAATAACCACAGAAAGGGAAATAGAGACTCAAAGTACTCAAAGTACTCAAAGTTCTACTGTTGCTGATTTAACAACGATAGAAAGGGAACTAGAAACTCAAAGTACTCAAAGTTCTACTGTTTCTGATATAACAACAACAGAAAGGGAACTAGAAACACAAAGTACTCAAAGTTCTACTGTTTCTGATATAACAACAACAGAAAGGGAACTAGAGACTCAAAATACTAAAAGTTCTACTCTTTCTGGTATAAGAAAAACAGAAACGGAACAAGAGACTCAAAGTACTCAAAGTTCTACTGTTTCTGATACAACAACAGAAACGGAACAAGAGACTCAAAGTTCTGCTGTTTCTGATATAACAACAGTTACAGATAAAACAACCGAAAAGAAACAATGGACGCCAACTGAACATGTTCAAACCTCGGCTGTTTCTGACATAACTACAACAGAAACGAAAATGACGACCAGCACCGTCAACGCCCAGTATACCAGCCTGGCCAGTACAACGACAACCGAAAGTGAAATTTTGTCTAACAGTTCCCAGTATCCTGATCTTAGTAACAAACAAAACAAGGTGATCAAAATATGGTGTCTGACAAACTATTCCCATGTTTACGAGCTCAACGCATCTGATCCGGTATATTTCAGCCACTGTCCTCGGTTTTCTTCAGGACATCCTCATCTTCGTGGTCAGGCAACGCTTTTTGATGGATTCCAGCTATCATTTATAAAGATGCGTCTTAACATTGTTGACCTTCTGAGCGACTTTACTCTGGCTTTTTTCTTCAGGCCTGCCTCTTTGTCCATGGGAACTGTCTTAGATTACCTATATTCTGGAGCAAAGGGTGTCAGATGGAAGATAAAGCTGACTGTAAACGTCAGTAATGTGGATTTGACCATGTGGAATTCTTCTGTGATTTGTGATAGAATTCGTGTATTAAATATACTTATTCCCAACATGTGGCATTATATTGCTATTCGTAGTTCCAGCATTGATCACGCATTTAGCTTAACTGTTAATAACGATACATTCCAGGGAAACCAGAGGTGTTCTGCACCACATGATGTAACAGGAGCTGGAGATTTGTATGTTGGAAACAGCGTGGAGCTTGATGACGGTTTCAGAGGAAGCTTGATGTGTCTTGTTCTGTTCAATGGGAAAAGTTCTGATGGAGAAAAATCTCTCAGCAAAACGTGCAACTATACCACTAATCCTTCAGGTGAACCATTTTTCTCATTTCATCAGACTTATTACATATATGTATGATAATATGTGTATATATTTCTTTCAGATTAATTGTTCATAGTTATTTCCGAATTATTAACGCATAAACATTTATTATTAATATTCATTTTTACAATAATAAAAAAGGATTGCTATTTGTATACGGTGAGGGGCACACATCTGATCAGCATTTACGTTTATGAAAATCTAACTGGGAAATATTAAGACCAGTGCATTTTCCATTTTCTCCAACTAATAATTTAACTGTAATTCTGATACTGCCCTCAACAGACAACCTACAGGTTCCTCAACATGCGCAGAAGAAAAATTAATTTAATGGTATTTTCTAACATGCCTCTGTCATTTCCACAACAGTTAACAAACCTTTTAAATTCAGTACGTTTCTAACAACAGTTTATTTTCTGTCTTTGCAGAAACGATCTCAAAATCATGCAAGATGTCGTCAGCTGTTAGTAGCACTTATTTCAAACTGACCCATAAGGATGGATCTCCTAATTTACAATCAGGACGACCTTTAGAGACCAGACCATCATCCTCGTTGGTTCACTGTAGCCGCGCATGCGCAGACACGTTATACTGTCGTTCATTTTCGCTGACTGGGAAGACGTTATGTCGCATGTTTGATTTTGTAGTCAGAGGAAATGCAATAACGCCGACCACGGACACAGATTATTATGTTCTTACGGAGATTAGTGAAACTGATTAAAAACGTATCGAAATAAATATGAAAAGAATTTATTAATTTTTAATGTATAGTACCTCTTACAAATAATACAGCTTACATATTTATTTAATTAGTAAGTTAGTTAAACTGAAAAAAAAAAGAGTGTTTTAAATATATATATATATATATATAGTTTTCAAAATTGCTTCACATAATTTATTGTTATTCTTGTTGTTCCAATACACTATCTCGCAATGTGTGTAATATTAGCATGTAGCATTTAAATATATGTTTAGCGTATTGTTTTCTGCACTTCCGTGAATATCTGCCATAATTATTATGTACACCTATTATGAACCTAGCGAATCGATGTATAAAGTTCTACTGTTCTCTACTATAACAACATTTACAGACAAAACAATAGAAAAGGAACTATGTGTGTTTAAGGTTTAAACAGCAGGTGCAATATTGTTATTATTCAGTTTTAGTATGCGGTGGTTCGTTTTTATTTTTACAAATAACCCTGATACAGTCATTTCTTCTAGTACATATATATAAATATATGTTGTTATATTAATATTAATTTTAACGATCAGTTGAAATATTGTGTTCATCCTTTTATTTAGTTACTCACATTCTAAAACATTAGACGTACATTCAGTTTGTATGGAATAATAAAAAGATAAACTCGTTTTTGAAACCCAGTTCATTAAGCCTGTAATTTTCCTCGTAGAATATTAATGCATAATGTTATCTGGTTTTATTTATTTTTATTTTTTGGTTCTTTTGTTATTGTTGTTGTTGTTGTGTTTACAAAGACACAAATTCTTTGATTATCTTTTATTATTTATTTCTTGTAGTCTTGATTTTTATTTTTATTTCTTTTGTGATCAATTAAAAGATCGTTTAATATGGACCATTTTTTTAATTCAATAAACCTCGATGAATGACTAATGCAGAATTAAATAACAGACGAAGATTTAGTTTAGTAAAATGACGTTAGATCAATTCCCTGAAAACCACAGATTTAATTTACTAATTGCTGTTAACAGCTTTCGGTAATTTCCTGTTGAACTTAATGCTGTGACATTGAAATTAAACAAAAGAAAAGGTCAAGTCAGTATTAAAAAAAAGTTCTTTTAGAAAAGTTCCAAAACTGCCTACTACGGAATAATGATGCATGTTGTAAAATATTAGGTATTTCGAGGGAAAAAAAATTGTAATCGAAGGTATTTAAGTAATTCACTACAAAGGATTATGTAAATGATTTTTTAATTCTTTTTCATTGACTAATCGATGGAGTTTAAGTTGATAAAGCCCTACGTCAAACTAACTTGGAGTAGTGCATGGTTATCGTTTCACTGCTACAAGGTCTCCTGTCTGTAACTAACTATATTGGTCAGACAATTTAAGCTCCCGAATTATGTCTTAAGATACAAGGGAATATTATATAAAACCATTTAAAGTGATGGAGACTGACATACTCGATGAATCCAATGCAAGCAATATTATTATTACTATTGAGATCATTTTTTTTTATTTTATTTTACGTGAAGGCTCGATTCAGTTCTAAATGCATATTTACCCAGTAACAATCTGTAAATCCACTAAATCTGCCTATTATTCTAATAATTGTGTAATGAACTAACTTAAAATCATTTTGAAAGATTTGTCTTCAAAATCTTAAATGCTCCTTATTGTTTGTAGGTTTTAAAGGTCAAAAACAAATACTTTAAAAATAATCTGTCAGTTGTAGTGTTGGTGGAAAAAAATACTAATGGCAACAAAATAAATGTAGATAATATTAAGGTATATATATAAACAACATTTTAACATTTTTTTTTTTTTTGAGATGGATTGAAAAAAACGCCTTCATTTCCGGTAAAGAATAATAACTTCGCCGAAAGCGTAACAAAAAGTACATGCACAGTAGAACATAATGGACGCTGTGTCGAGATTGGTACGTGTTTCGATTCCAGATTACCTGAAAGATTTACCGGTTCCTTCTTCATTTTTGGGATTTGCAAAACTTTCAGGTATGAGTAACATGAAAACGTTGCACCTGTTAAAGTGGTAATGAATTTCGGTGTTGTCATGCTTCTATTCTGAATTTTAACAACTTTTACAGGCGTGAGCCGAGATAATAGAGAGGTCAAAAAGACGGATAAAAAACAAACAAAAAAGAAAAGGGCATAATTACTCAAAGAAAAAAAGTTGCAAAATGTTTTCTTTCTGTATTAATAATATTAAGAAAATCCTGTTTAGTTAATGATGATGAACTGTTATATATACATTATGATATTTACACGCACCTGCTCTTTAACAGTTTATTAACTCAGTCTATTGTACTGCAACAATAAAAACATCAAACTCGTTTTGTCACTTTTTCGCACAGTAAAAAACATTTAGAGTATTACTATTAGCAACATATCACGTAATGTTTCGACAATTACTTTAATTTACAACAAAAACTAAAGCTAATTATTTATTTATATTTTAATATTTAATTAGCAAAGTCAGTCGATACATGTTTCTTTACTTCCGCAATTAAATATTTTCCCTTTTATTGCTTTAAGGAGATTTATTAAATAATATAAGTTTATTCATAATCAGAGTGTTTTTTTTTATTTTAATTCATTTATTTTTATTGTCTTATTTGTTTGGGTCTTTGTCAAGCTGTAGTATAAAAAAAAGTTCTCCATATTTAGAGAGTTTAGGGACCAACGTAATTTTCTTTAATTATATTTACAAAGAATGTTAATTGTTTGGTGATAAATAAATATTTTTTTTAGAGCAATAATTTTTGGCCAATATGTTATATAAATTATAAAGATTAAAAATATTTTAAATTATTAAAGGTATTATCTTGCTTAAAACACCTTATCACTTAAGTTGTTAAATACTTTAAATCTGTTAGAGTATATCAATGTAGGCTTTTATAAAAAATAATATGTATTTACTTGATAAAAATTATTTATTGTTTCAAGGTATACTTTTGAAATCAATTACAGTATTGATACGACTGCGGACATGATGCAATCTAAACATTAAAGGGTGATAACTCTTACATGCATGATGCAAGCAGCATTTAAAGTAACTTCTGTTAGATTGATGTACTCGTAATTATATACATAATGAATATCAATATTAACTAATTGTGTTTTTAGACTTCACATACTGTTTAATTAACAATTTAAACTAAATCAGTAAAAAAAAAAAAGAAAAAAAAAAGTGATATTGGATTCAAGATATATCTGCATTTTTTAAAGGGTTAACACTTTTCTTTCTTCCCCAGAAACTGCATATCCATTTTATCATCTGTAAATCCATACTCTCATTATACTTCTATTATTTTATTTTATTTTATTTATTTATTTATTTATTTATTTATTTATTTATTTATTTGTTTGTTTATATATAATGTTCACACATGTTTTCTTCCTTTTTAATTTTTATTAATACATGACACAGAAAGCTTTTAACATTTTAAAGCCAAATTCATTTCATTCTTTCCTTAAGTATATTTTTCTGCCATTTGTTCAGAACAGTTTTTCTTTCAAATACCAGTCACTTATAGAATTATGTTAATACTACTTCCATGACTGTGCATTACATTTTGTCCTGTTTCAGCTCAAGACTGGCTGTCTCTTGTGCCATTTGTTGGGACTGTTAGTCTCATCGTGTATGTCACTTTCCAAGCATTTCGGCCCAGACGTAAAAAAGTAGACTATCCAATGAACCCAAAAATTCAGAAGGAAAATCCAAAGGTTACAAATGTGGTAGATGTTGAGGACCTGGGAGAAAAGGTCAGCTACTGCCGATGTTGGAGGTCAAAGAAAGTAAGTTTTGGTTCATATTATTTTGGTTTTTTATTTATTAATTTATTACTAGTTAATTATATTTGTTTATTATTACTAGTTTATTAGATTTATTTATTGTTGACAGCTGAGTACATTTACATATTGTTAATAATTTATAACATTTGTTTGTTATTAGATTTATTTATTATTAACAAACTATTTTTTATTTTAATATTATACATTTGTATTCAAGTACTAGATATTATTCATTTATCATTGTGTAATTTATTGGATTTTCATTTTCTTATTGGTAATATTATATGTTTAAGATTTTAGTTGATTTTTTAAATTATTTTATTGAAATGTCTGCCTTTTTTGTCATTCTTCATCAACTCTCGTTTGTGATTTCCTACTATTTCATTTTTGAAACTAAAAAAATTTAAAGCTGTAGATTATGTACCTTAAAAATCAATTTTTACAGCTATTAAAAGGGAAACTGATTTGTTGAAAAATAAAACCAGTAAAACTAATCCTTTGTTATTTTGTTAATTTTTTTAATAATTTTTCTTTTTTTGTTATTCATTCAGTGAAATTTCCGTTACTAAAACGATTTTGTGATCTCTCATTTTTCAGTTTCCACTGTGTGATGGCAGCCACAAAAAACATAATGAAATCACAGGAGACAATGTTGGTCCACTTGTTCTGAAGCGAAATAAATAATCATTATAATGGATTTAAAAAATATCTGTTAACATACTTTTGTTTAGAGATCAGGTGAACATATAGTACTATTAATATTAGTAGATCACAATACATTCAAATAAAATTATAATTTTTTATCTTTCATTACATAACATAAATGTTTGTTTTGTTTAATTGTGTGTATATTAATTTTTTTGAATGTACAGTTTTTATTTTTCTTCTCTCCTAAAGGCAATGATTGTGCTAATAATTATTATGTTTCTGTGTATTTATCTTATTTTGCTATAAATTTAATATTTATGGTTTTTATTTATGTTTTCAAAATCTGTAATATTTTTCTTTATTATTTTGATGCATAAAATTAAAATTAATATATTATGTTTGTTTTTAGCTTTTTTTTTTGTTTTTACAAAGATTGTATCAATATTTTGAATCTGAAGACAAACAAAATACATACAACTTTAGTTAGTATGATACTCATTGTTACAATATTGTTACTGATGTGCTCAAATGTTTGTTTGGTTTAATGTGTTACAGCAAATTTTTAGTGTATAGATTGCATTTTGACCTTTTACAAACAAATGCTTACTGATTATTAGATAATAGTTTGGAAATATGTTTGCTGTTTTTTTTCTGAACCATTTTTAAAGCTGGACTGATAAAGTCTTATTTTCACTGATTTAATGAAATTATTTTAATGATTCACATAAATTCACATAAATACAATCATTAAAATTCAGAACTTTGCTTTACATTAATAATAATTTTATTAACACTTTACAATGTATTCAATATAGTATAGAAACAACATTTTCTAAAATTTAAAATCAAAGGTGATAACAACTATGTTGTGAAAATAAATATTTAATTTGAAGTATCATTTTAATATTGTCTTGCTAAATTTGAAACACTAAATTTCTTTTAAATAATTTCCCCAAAACAGAATCTCAATTTGCATTTCAAGCTTCATTGGAATATCTTTTTAAGAATTTTTTTTATTATCATTATTGTTTCTTCTTATGGTTATTTGTTTAAAAAAGATAGAAGTAATATAAATGTTAAATAAACTTTAATATTAAGAATTTAATTGGGATATTTTCTTCATGTTCAGTTTTATGATGTCTCTCTCTCCAGTTAAAAACAATTATTCGTGCAGATATTTGTATATATTTCTATTATATTTTTGTTTTTCCAAAACATTGAATTTAGTCACCCACAAAACCATTGCCATCGAGAACTTAATAAACAGTTGTAAGATATTGTTCATGATCTCCAATTAATGGAATTGGATACAGAAACATATCTTGGCATTTTGTTATGTTGAAAATATCAACAAAGTAGTAACAAAACCATAATATAATTTTGTATAATTCATCTGTGTTGTTCATAATTGTGACAAAATATAAGATACATTTTGTACATGCTGGTCCATAAAATTTCATATACTTTTTTGATTTTATACCATTTACAAAGCTTTCTTTCTAATAATCAACATTTTGTTCTTTTTGGATATTGCTTAAAAGGTTTTTTGGTTGAAAGGGTATTTCAGATTACAGGGTTTTTTTAACATCTAGATGATTTCAATTATTAGTGAAATATATTTTTTTGTGTAATATTGAGAGTTCGAAATTAAGATATTTATTCCATATGACATCACAATATAGTGTCTATTTCTGTGTTTGGGTGTGATACTTTTATGTAATATTTTAAGTATTTACTACTGATGAACTTTTTATTATATAATTTTAATAAATAAATGTCAGATTGAGAGTGTTTCCACTATTTTTTGATGATACAGGTTTTTGAGGGGTGTTCTTAACAATTATCATGATATATTAATTCAGGTTTTTGTAGAAAAATATAATTAAAAATATTTGTTATGTTTATTATTTTCCATATTTTAAACATTGCAAATTGAATACCTTAATGATAATCATGGTAAAGTAATCAGTGTTTGCCAAGTCTGTAGTGAATAGTTTTTTTTATTATTTACAGTGAAATGTTTTGATGATATTTCAACATAAAATTACACAAGATTTGCTTTAATCTAAATCCAGGAGGTTATTTTTATATCTTTTTGTTAAACGAAATATATAAGCAATTAAATTTTGTAATAAAAGATTTATTTCTAGGCTATTTCTTGACTTGTCATTTGATAATTTAATCATTCAATTTTATTTTTTTTTACTTTGTTTCTTGTGTTAAATGAAATTTATAGACGAAATTTAATTTTTTAATAAAAAATTTTAGACTATTTTTTTGTAATCTGTGGTTTGATCATTTAAAAAAAAAATTATTTCTGCAGATTCATATTTATGAAAATAATATTTCAATGACTGTAGTATCACTGTATAACCTAAACAGAAACCTATACAATTATATATATATATATATATATATCTCCTTCATAATATGTTTATCCTGTTTATATATGTGAATAATTTAACTGTAATTACATACAAAAATAAAAAGAAGATTATAATAACAAATAAGAATAAAAATAAGCCCCTCCTCCTCCCCAAAAACCCGAACTTTTAACAGAAAATAAAATGATGTAATAACTGAATTTGGCCAAAATTTATTAATTACTGTCTCTGGGGTTCTATAGTAATTAAATATAAATTATGATTATGAAAGGCCTTAAACTATTGCTTGATTAGATTATACCTATTCTTCTCAATGAAAGTGGTTTTTTTATTGACAGAAGAGCACATGAAGTACATAGGTTGGAATGGGAAACTACTCACTGAGAGCACTTACAAGGGTTTGGGCCCATGAATTGGGCTATTCTGCCATAGTCCTGTACTCCGTTACAACATGATTAAGATTAAAATATAAAATTATTACTGATATATTAAATTATACCCTAATGCAGTTTCTACTTCTAGTTTAATTCTGCTGATGTTCATGCTGCTGCTGCTGCTATTAATACTGCTACAAATTTTGTTTTAATAATAATAAATAAATAAATAAATGAAAAAAGATAAAAAAAAAAAATTATATGTATTTAGCATTCCTGCCCAATCTGAGAAATGCCCTTTGACACCAAAAAACATCTTTCAACTTCAAAAATAGAGACTATTATACTGATGTTGTTTAGTGACAGACGAATTTCATTCTGACTATAAAGGATTGGTTTAACAGATTTTGCTAAAAGTGTTAAATAATTAAAATGAAAATTGAAATACATATACACAATACTTTCCACAGACAGGTTGAAATATCATTGCTATATATATATATATATATGAATAAAATAATGAATAAAATAATAATAATAATAATAATAATAATAATAATAATAATAATAATAACTGAAAACAATAATAATTAGTAGTGGTTGTGATTTATTTGAAGTTACAAAAATATGCTTTGAAGTAAATAAAATAAAAATTAGTATTGTTATTGTTATTAATTAATTAAATTATATTATAACTGGTATTTATTTATTTATTTATTTATTTATATTTATTTATTTTTATTTACTTTTGTTATTATTATTATTACTTTTTTTTATTATTATTATTTTTTTCATTTTAATTAATTTTTTTATCTTTGAGATTTAATTCTGGTCTTGCTTATATTAATTTTAATTTTATTTTCTGTACCTTTGGTGAACAGTCCCCCAGAATTCATTTTTCAAGTAATAAGTTCTGTATTATCCATTCTTCAAGTGGTGGTGTCATTATTGTTTTAGTGACGCCATTTTTAATCAGGATGTTTTCTATGACGTCTGCATTTGCTGGATATTTAAACTATGTCAAAGATGTTAATTTTGAGAAGCCAAGTTGGGTCATTCATAACCTCCATATGCCAAAACCTTTTAATTTGCTTTGGAATGTGGAGGTTTTTAAAATTTGGCAGAAACGATAGCCATTTTTTTATTCCTCACCGTTTCCCCCTACCCCAAAGTTCCTTGAAAAGCTGCTGTGTACCTTGAATGCAACAACAGTGAGTGATGACACCCCCGCTTGAAGAGCGCATAATACAGAAAAAATTACTTGAAAAATAAGTTCTGGGGGACTGTTCACCAAAGGTACAGAACATAACATAAACGTAAAAGAACTTAAAATGAATAAATTCCAGCAATGAAGTTTAAAAATAAATAAATAAAATAAAATAAAATAAAATAAAATAAAATAAAATAAAATAAAATAAAATAAAATAAAATAAAATAAAATAAACAAATAAATAAATATAATATAAAACAAAATAGTTTGCAAATA